>VYXD01002499.1:1788978-1897749 GCA_013397195.1 Hylia prasina
AGTTTCTTCAGAGAAGTTAGACAACCATGTGACACAGACACTACTGCACATAATTTCTAATTTCCTGAGAACCAGTTTACTTTTGACCACCAGCAGGGTTTCTTTGTTTTTCATTAGGACATGGCTAAAGCTCTGTGTGTAACCATATCCAGATTGCTAATGAAAAAATATTGTCTGGAGTCACACATGTAATCTGCAGACTGTGGGTATAATGAGGGTAGGGAGCAATGTATCAACCTATGCATGTACTGAGTGGCTTTGTTACCACACCACTGCCTCAACTGAGCCTATATTGTGCTGCTTATTTTGACAGATGTGTGTGAAAATCTGCCTCTAGGTGGAGTTTCCATAGACTAGTTCTTTTGCAGACTTCAGGCCCTTTCATCTTCCCTTCTTTTTCTTATTTTTATTTTTGACTCAGTACCCTATCTGCATTAGTGAAAACTGAATTGAATTCTAATTAACTTAATAGAAATAGCATCGATTCTTATATTCTGGGAAATGTAAAGCATTGCAACAAAATTGCCTCCATTTTTCACATTAGGTTTCAATTGCAAATGATGCTCATCATGGACTGTAATATTTTTTGATGAGGGCTGACAGATTTCCTGAGACAGTTCTGTGCAGTAAAAGCTGTATGATAAGGCAAGCTGGGCTGGGCTGTGGATAGTAACAAATCTGTCATTGCTTGTACAGCCACAAAAGCACAGACTCCTTCACAACTACAAAACCAGTGTGGTGCAAACAAAGGACAGATGCTTCTTCAAACCAGGATAAACCTGATTCCGATGATCTGGGGCCATCTGAACTCACTCTCCATTTTTCCATCCAGTGCCAGGAAGGCTGTAGTTGTTGTAAGATACACCATGTGCTTCTAGGGTGCTATCCTCTCTTCTTATTTGCCCTCTGCTCTCCCATGCATTTCAGCCAAAGTTTTATCTACAAATGCCTCCTTACAGATCAGACCTCACCTCGTCCTTATGGTGGTGTAAAGTTGATGCCCGGGGCACAGGGGGAGAAGAAGCAGAAGAGGGAAGCAATTATTCTCTCCATACATAGGCGCTTCCTCCTTCTCTTCCACCCCTTAGAAGCACAGGAAGTTCATCCTCAAACCATATGGTACCTAGAGATATGCTGTCTTGGGGGAATGCCAAGGGCCCAGCAGCACCCTCAGGGGCCAAGGGGGTCCTTTGCCTCACCTCCTCTCCCCAACTTTCCATGGCGTGCTTTCCTTCACAAGTTCCCTTATCACACTTCTGCCAGTGCATCTCCTCCTGGCCTGCAACACCTGTGCCGCATTACAGTGCAGAAAACAATACCCACACTGAGACAGGCAAACTGTATTTCATTTGTCAGCCTTCTGCTCAGCTCCAGAAAAGCCACTGGAATTAATCCACTCGGCAGCCTTTGATAGCCTGTTACTGAGAGGCTGGGTGAAGGTACTGGGGGCACTGCAGGAAGGGTCAAGGCCTTTAGATCAATGTTTGAGCACACCAAGTTGTGCTTGAAGTAACCAGCAGTAATTATTTCATTCCTGTGATGTGCTTGTTTCTCTCTTGAGTTCTCCATTGGCAGTGATGTAATCAAAGTCACTTGGTGTGGAGTTGGCAGACACAATGGTTTATCTGCTTTGGCATTTGTGATCCACTTTGTTAGCAGGACCTGCTTATAATTTGAAATATATGATTTCCTTCAAAGTGGCATAGTTTTGAAAAATAGCATGTGACGCACTAATAAATTATTCAGCCTTCTGAACTGGCTACATGAAAAGCACATTTTTCCATCTGCATCTGGCTAGGCATTTGCAACTGTTTCTCTTGGATCTGTACCGCAGCCCACTTAGCCATGGTTTTGTGACCTCCAGAAAGGATTAATGCAATATGTTGTGCAGGGGCCTGCTAGTAAGGTCACTTGGAAGTGAAGGCTAGTGTGACATGTGGCTGCCCACCTGCTCGGTGCTGTTGGCCACAGGGAGCATGTTATCCCATATCTCCAAACAGTGGAGCTCAGGCACGGCACACAACAGGCAGACAGTCCCACTCCTTTCTAACCATATTCCAGTTAAGTGCTACAGGACTCAGTGCTGCTGGGTTTGTTGGGGCTATTTCTCACGGGATCAGTAGCATGAGAATACCTGCAGTTATATCTACAGCTACGGTTAATGCAATGCCACTTACAAAAGTCAGAACTTGAGAACAGACCCTTAACACCACATCTTGTGGAGGAAAAAAAATCTGCTGTGATTGCTGCCAATAGGGAGGCCCTTTCTGTTGTCATTCCTGTTGAACTGACACAAGGGGTTTGTACTACTCAGCCATTAACAAAAGCTCATCCTTTGGGCTTTGATTTATTCTCAAGAAGTCAATTGGATTGGACACTATTTTTGTTGAATTCAGCTGCAGCAGTCTGGACTCCAGTCTAAACCCAAGATTTTCTTAGAAGAGGGACATAAGGATGGTGTTAGTCCAGAGTAACCAAAACCTCAGCAGCTCAAGACTCCTTTTTACTTTCTCTTGTGACTGAGAAATAGCATTGTGCAGTCTGATCTGAGATAGGAAGACTTACAGGGAAGATGACTTTTTTAGGATTTTATTAATTAATTGTTTTCATTGTGTTACCTGCTTCCTGCACTTGGAGGTATATTTCATCAATCAAACAAGAAGAGCTTGTATGTGATATGAGTACTGGAGTTTGTAACAAGCTGTAGAAAGCCAAAATTATATCTGTACCTTAAGCATAGTGGTTTTCTTAGGCAGTTGTTAGGCAGTGGATAAACGATGATACAGACTGAAAATAGAGCTACACAAACATTTTATTTTTGTGACAAAAGCTGCTCACTGTGCCAGAAACATAACCATGATCATATTCAGCTAAAAAATATCAGGATTTAAATGCCCTGGGCCTTAATTTTGATGAAAGACTTTTGCATACCACCAAAAAAGAGAAATAATCAGTACTGCCTAGGGTCTGGCATCAATCAGGCTCAAAATTATTTCTTTGCCAAGGAAAATACATCTTCCATATCTTGCGCTAGGCTGGATGTCTGATGTGTTGGTACTAGAAGAAAACAAAAACTGGGCATGTTTAGACTAAGATGAGAAGTTTGAGTCCTACATGACAAGGAAAAGGTACATATTCTTGTTAACTCTGACAAATCTGAGAAGTCAGATTTGAATCCTCATTATATGTAAAAAAATATATATATATGTATATATATATAACATTGAGGAAGAAAGATTTGCCAGATTATGCCTTCCTATTATTTTAATGTGTGATTTAGTAGAAAAAGGAGTATTAAGACAGACCACGATGAATATGATATACTGCACTTTGGCTAGACAAATCAGGCACAGATTTAAATGGAGAAAGGTGGGGGAAGGAGTCATCCCTTTTTCCCCACCATGTGCATCACCACACCGGGGGAAATGCCGACAGCAGAGTCAAGATCATGCCTTTACCTCCCAGCTCAGACAACTGCTCCTCAGCACTTGCTCTCCCATGGCCCTCCCCTCCTTCTGTCCCAGCACCACACTGTCTCTTGCTTCAGCCCCACATCCTCAGTAAGGAAAGGCTTTGTCAGTTGCTCCCATAAGGGCACTCGAGTTTCCAAAAAAGCTTCCAGAAAGGCATAGTTACCCAGCTGCCACTAGTACTACTCTTTCCATTTTACAGGACCTGCCTGTGCCTGGATTGATACACAGGATCTCACACACAGGCAGAGAACACCTTGAGCCATATGTTCTTCTGGACTCTCCTGCTACTCCTTCTGCCTTGCATCCACCCCTGCACGAAACACCCAGCATCGTGAAGAGGTCTTAGCCTGACTCGTACAGACATAAGGAACATACATTTGGGATGGAAGTGGCTGAATCCAGTGAGACTCAGGAGTGAAGAAAACTCATGGGATCAAGGCTGAGAAAGAGTCTTACCACTCAGAAGCTGCTATTGTTGTCTTCTGAGAGGTGAGGCTTGTGCTGCCCATATCACATGACTTCAGCCCCTGCATGTGTGTCAGCAGATAGCCAAAGGATTTTATTTCTCAGACCTGCAGTAGCTGGGCTAACCTTCTGCAAGGCTCTTAACCTTGAGCTAATACGTATTGTCCTTCAAGGGGTAAAACATTTAACAGCAGCTGTTTACTATTTACACAAAGGGACTGACATGCAGACCTTCCCATCATGCAGTTGGGCCCATATGAACTCTGTTCAAAAGGAAAAGAGAACAAACATTCAGATTTTATTACATTTGCAACTTACAGAGGGCAGACTGTCCTCAGCTGCTTCACTTGTGAGCTCTTTCTTGAGCTTTGTTCATTGTTAGAGACAATATTAATTTTTTCAGACATTTTCTTTTCCATTTGTTGTTCAACACCGAACCATGAAAAATGAGCACTGACGTAATGATTGATCATGGAGCTGGGGGTTGAAAGTGAACACTAGAACTGTTGGGCTGTATTTGAAAAGGGTTTGGGGTTTTTTTCCTTTTTTTTTTTTAGATGATAATATATTGTTTGTGAATGGGTTATTTATTAGAGCCATGTGTAGCCTAAAAGGTTTGTAAAGATGATTACTAAAGCATATCCATATGTGGAATGTGTGTGCATATTTGTAAACTTGGCGATTCCTCCAAATTTTTTTTTAATGTTAGTAGGAAAAAGGTCTCTGAAATTGTGTAAGGTCATTCTTTTTATTAATAGTAGGCAACGTATTTTCAAAACTATTGTGCTTTGCATAACTTATACTTTAGTTCTGACATCACATGCTTATGTACTATTGTATACTTCTAAAATGATGAATTATCTAAATATTTGATAGTCTGGCATCAATCTTAGCATAAAATTTCTTCTTTGCCAGCATATTGTATTCTCCAAATACTGTATTCGATCAGATAGAGACTTCTTAAAGCATCTCTGTTGGAAGGTAACAAAAATTGGGCATGACTAAACTACTGTTTAGTAGATCTGCAGTACTTTATCACAACGGAAATTGTCATGGTTTTTGTTGAATTTTGGAATCCTGGAGTATCAGGTTTTTCTTAGAGAAACACTTGGCCAGATCACACTCCTGTGAGTTTTGTAAATAGAAACTGCAGAGGCTCAGGCAACAAACCAATATTCTTATTTCCTGCTATTAACTAGTGGGTCTAAATGCAGAGCTTTTCCACTAGTGTAAGCAGAGAAGTTTAGAGATAGCCCTGGTGGGGCTGAGAGCAGGACTTTTTCTGTCATATGTTCCAAGACACCCCAAATGGTAACAGGGATGGGTTCTGTTGGGTCTGACAGCATTAAATCAGGCTTTTACAAGATCTAAGCATTGTACAAAGGAGACCATCCTGCCAAGCGCCTCAGAGGCAGGCTGCTATCTATTAATCTCATTTTAAAGGAAATGAGGAAAGCAGCACAGACAGGTGCTCCCTAGCAAGGCATCACAAACATAAAAAGAAATCCATGAGCTGATACTGCTGAGAGGAAATGGGCTTGTAACTCAACATTGACAATACACAACCAGTGGAGACCAACCCAGGTACTTCTGCATGCAGCTAAATTCATGCCCAGGGCTTTGCTGAGGCTCTGCAGCCTGGGGAGTTTGCCATCATCTGCAATAATCTCCCCTCATGGCTTTTTGGAGCTGTGCAAATGCACTCAGCTTCTCTCTCCAAGGTGCCCAGTGCAGCACTGTGCTGTCACTCTGCAGATTGCCCTGTGAAGTCCAAGGCTTGAACACCTTCCCCAATGCTTCCCAGTACCTGTTTAAATTTCAAAGTAAGAAGAGGAACAGGTAAAAGCAACTTGGGAAAACAGACCCTTTCCACGTAGTTGAGAATTTATATTTCAGGAAATAGGGATGTGACTAAATTATGCATTTATTTAAGTGTCTTGTTTTAACAAGGCATAATTATTGATTTACAATACTCTAATAAATGAAGGCATGGATCATTTAAATTCATTTTCAGGTTGCCAGAATGCCTCTCTGGTTTGGACTAGAACTAAGAAAGATCAAAAAGTCATGTCACAAACCCAGCAAATATATAGAATGCAGGTTTCCTAGAGAAAAAGATCTAGTAAACAGAGCAGTCTGAAACTAAATGAGAAACTTAAAAGGGATTTGGGAAGTCAAGCACTGGAAGCTATGATTTGCTTCTCCTTAAAAATAGCATCTCCTTCACATCTCTTTAGGATCAGGCTTATTTCAAACAATTCTAGTTTATGGAGACTATTCTATGGAAAAAATATTTAATATATTAATTTTCCTTTAGGCAGACATTTCAGCTGCAATAATAAACCGTACCTAAATTTCATGAGTTAATTAATTTCACATCAAAACTATGTTTATGGCCATAAAAAAGTTTTGTGTTATAGCCCAAAGCGGAAAAACATATTTAAATGTCCTGGAAGCATTTAATTTCTAAAGTATGGAATAAATGTGCTTGAAAAAGGTATACAATGTGTTATTGGTGATGCTGGAATTTATCTTCAGCTAACTATTATTTTGGGGAGCAATTTAAGTATAAAAATAATTGTAGATTTTTTTTTTTAACTGCAAGTTGTGCAAATATATAACTAGCTTCTTGTTCTTCACCTTGGTCATAGTCTCTAATTTTGTACCAACAATTTTATGGAGGAGGTTTGGAGGGGGTTGCAATAACTCTGTGTGTGATTGATGCCAGTTTAAAAGTCTTCAGAGCTGGCTTGTTTCATTTTTGTCAAAGATCAGCAATGGTTACACAGGGTTTAAACCATTACTGAGTACTTAAAAATTTCTTACCAGATGTCTGTATGATTGTATTTTCTAGTCTAATATTTATCTGGGCATCAAAGCAGACTCTAGGATTTTCAGAAATGAAAATCAAATCCTTACTAAATTCATCAAATTAAATCCTTGATATATCCCATTGCTTGGTGTATTGCTCTCAAGGAAAATTTACCGGTTTGCTTCTGTCTTAGATTCCTTCATTTACTGCCATAACTTTTTGCTTCATGATTGTCTAGAGCTTCAATAAATTCTTTGGATTCTTTAAGGCTCATTACTGTTAAATCATTGAGGGTTGTCCTCTGTACGCTGTGATGTGAACTTGCACAAGACATATTGGTGGCTACTGTGCTGTAATAGTTGATCAACTGCTCCTCCCCCCGGGCTTTTGTACCTTCTGTCTGAACTTTCATTACTGCCTGTTAAATTATGGCAGTCCCATTAGTGCTTAACAAATGTCTTTGTTCTCCTGGAACTGTCACTGGATGTTGGTCTTCTCCCAGCTGCTGGTTACATAGCTTCCAGTTTTGCCAGACCATTATCTCAGATGCAGCTCTGGCTTGACTTTGGTTAAATGCAGCATCAAAAGTTCTCCAGCAGTGTGTCAAGATATTTTCCCATCTCTTCTACTCCCATCACTTTATTGAGTGTCTATTTTTCCTCTCCCCTAGATGGTCTTGTACACTAGAGGAGAAGTGTAACAGAAATTACTTTAGAAATGTTTTCACAAATCCTGTTAGTCATCCATTCAGGTTTACCATTGTTGCCAGTATGAACTCTAATCTTTTCCTCCCTTACATACCACTCCTCCAGTGCACATGTATGATTTATTTTATTAGCTTTGCTGACAGTTAAAAGTTTCTGGCATTTGAGAAAGTAGGTGTTGGCATTCCCAGTCCTGTGATCATCAACTACAGATAAGTATTCCCCTGCAGATATTCAAGGAGAGTTGTGTTACTTGCTACCTGAGCTGATAGGGTTGCAAATATAAATGCAATATAAATGTAGGCTTTGAAAGCGTTGAGTGAGCAATTCCTTCCCTTTTCCATTTCAAATTATATGTGAGAATGTCTGCGCCATTACCAATAATTCTTGCACAACAAATACCAGAATTTTTTTTAGACAGAAGTGGTATAGAGTAAGAAAGATCATGGGGTAGTGTTATAATCTAAGAGTGCTTGTAAAGCATCATATCAGTATTTCTCAGAAGAATATAACTTCATTATAAGGTGGCCTTTTGGTATCTATTATATTGCTGGTAGGTTACTATCTTCTTGCTGTGTCATTTGGCAATCCTTTTATACACAACTGCATCTTCAGTAGAGTAACAACACCAAAAGCAATGAAATACAAAACACATGAGATACAAAAGTTTTTCCAGTGAATTGTTTTACTTTCAGTGTCTATGATCCATACTGCATGTTTGAACCAAAGTGATGTGGCCACACTTTTGTCCATATGTCCTCATGACTGATGAGGACAGATCACTGCAGAGGATAAAAAGCACTGCAATTTTTAATTTCTGGTTACTACATTGTGATTATCTGCTCTAGCTGGTTTCTAGGCAGTGTAGGTCTTGCTTGGCTGAGTATTAGTGATGTAATTTTAGGGCCCTCAGAGGGCTGGGGATAAGAAGGAGTTAGAGAAAAAAGGAATCACTTTGCATCTTTATGGATTGTCTGTTTGGCATCTGTCATCCAAGTGACCAGAGAGTGTAAACTCCTACTCGAGCTGCACTACACCTTCCTAGGCATCCATACAGGCAACACTCATTTCATTTAATTGAATGATAAATAAATGAATCAGATGGATAAACTGAACATGTCACCAGCCTTCCTGAGAAGCAAAATACTTTTGACCCACTTACTTTCTGTCACATTCTCCAGTGATGGTCAAAACATCTCATCTCCACTTCCCTAGCAATAATTATCAAATCCCAGATAAGAGAAAGAGTATATCAGGCCCAAGCACAGCTCATATGCTTTGTGCAAATGCTGGAGGGAAAACTGGAGAATACTCGAATGACTGTTTTATTACTGAACAGGACTCTTTGTTTAAACTGTCAGGTACCTGGCTGGGAATCTCTCCTTTTGACACAATAACGAGAGAACCAGTTTTCCAAATGAATGTTCAGGTGCTGAAAAAAACAAGTCCCAACTCATATGCTCCAAATGTCACCTTTTTGTTTAATAAGGTGTAATTTAGATGCCAGTTCAGCGGAGGTTTTACCCCTTGCTTTTTCACTTCCAGGTAAGCATGTCAGTGGCTTGAGATGTACATGCCCTGCAGCTGTGGCAATCTTTCCTGATGACAGCATAAAAAGGATTAACCACAAACATTATTTTTAAATATTCTTCCCCTTGGTTGTTTAATTTTCCATGTAAAGTTCTTATTTTATTCGTCTGACTCACTCAGACACTGCAGTAAGGTTTAACATTGCAGTAAGGCATAAAACTCACTCCTCGGGGAAGTGTGATAATGTAGCTCTCACTGTTGCAACAATACTGCCCCAAGTTACTTTTCTCCAGGCTCTGTCCCTTCATTTTCAGGAAGTCAGATGACAAAACCACAGATCTTTCCTCCAAAGTCTGATGAGCCTTCTGCATGTGTCAGCTGTCTGTCAGGTTGCTCCATTCAATTCTGTAGGATTTGTATTCTTCTCCAGAAAAATGATCTCACTTGTTTTGTCTGAGGTCTTTTACACCCTCAGTTGAAATAGGTGTGCATGTGCAATCCCTGTGATTTTAAATGTCAAAGAAGAGAACTGTTGGATGTGGGCCCAGCTTCAGAAAAAGTAGCTCTGCAGTAATTTGTGATTGCAATGCTTATGAAGCATTATGTGCATATGACAGCACTGAAGCCAGAGACCAGGTTGTGGCTACTACAGAGGTGAGTGATGCAAGAATCCTCCATCACCCCTGCCTGAGGCAATGAATGGTGCCTCCACACAATGGCAGTGCCCAAGAACCTTGAAACTGGGCAGTGGACCTCCCTTAAGGAACCCATTCTCTACCAACAAAATGAGTGGAGCTATAGAGGGACCAAGAATAACGTGGGGAAAGCTAATGATGCTAAACATAGGGTCAGTTTCTGTGCTACTGACTGAAAAAGATCAAGGAGGAGACAGTAACAGCAGCCTGAGTCAGTGGCTGGAGTCCAAACAACAAAGAGGCACAAGGCAAAGGTGACAAGGAAGGGACACTGGCACATCATGTGTCAAGAAAGCACCGAAAGGTCAGCATGGACAGAGGGGAGAGACACCAGCCATGTAGGAAACAGAGAAGGGCAGTTCCTTGGAGAGGAGAGGGAATGCCATCCCAATGAGAATGACAGACTCTTGGTGACAGAAGCACTTTTCCTGAGGGATTAGTTGATCAATTAGGTAGCTTTACTGCAGCTTTTCTATAGATGGATGAAGCACTAGCCCCAGGTAAATCAATTGCTGACAGAATCTGTGCCCTTCCATAGATGCTGGCAGACATAGCTATGCCTCAAAAGGGAAGGGAACTTTGTCAGAATTTCAATTAAGCCAGTGGCCACCTGTTTCTCTGCCTGAGAGCTCTTTTTGTTTCAAATATGACCCTTACTCAGTTTTATTCCTCTCTCTCAAACTTTTACTAATTGTCCTTCTACTGGCCTTATGTCTGATCTTGGAAACAACATACCTCAGTTTGTACTTTAAAGTAAGCCTAAAATAACTTATGTCCTATCCACTAATGTGTGGGAGCTGTGAACTTAGAAGAGGGAAAACATATTTTAATTAGATTAATTTACCTTTATAAAAATCAAAACATTTTTGTAATACATTTCCTTTCCATTTGAAATCCATTTGAATAAGTGTTGCATACAATTTATTAGATGTGAGTTGTCACTTATCTACCTTATTTTGGTTTTGTGTTTTATTTACTGTAGAACAATTTGAATAGAATCCAGAAAATACCAAACATTTGTCTGATCTGTCTCTGATACTGAACAGCCATACTATAGGTGTTGTGCCTGGCCAACCAGGAGATGTCTATAATGATGACAGATTTTGACTTTTTGAAAACCAGGGTTAGCTTATCTGACACTAAAATCTCTGGCTCTTACACCCAAAATTGAGAAGGACACAATGTCTGAAAGCATATGTTCCAAATCAGCTGTCAGTAAATGACTGAGAAAATGCATGGAACAACTTAGGCATTCTTCACACTTTGCAAACGCATAGACACTTTATCTTATTTTCAAGTTTTTCCTTTACACTCATGTTCAGATGGAAACGTCTCCAAAAGCCAGGTAATGTGGTGCACAATGGGAAAATATCACTGAAAGTGATGGATTGCAAAAATGGAAGATGTATTGTGTAATCACATGGCAGGAGAAGGAACAGGCAACATGACTAGGTTTCCATTTCAAATAAATAGACAGCGGAACAATCAAGAAACTGCCAAAGTAAATTAATTCAGCATGGTTGGAACACCAGCACATTGCTGCCTCAAAGAAGGTTTTTGTCACAAGTTACAGCATCAGATCTTCTGTTTTATTTTTCACTTCCTGAGCCACACTCTGCTCTCTGTTATGCTAACTGACATGTGGAGGAACGCTGGTGAGTTCGCTCAAATTAGTCAGAGTTTAAATTATTGTTAAACAGATCAGACTCCTGCCCACTGTCCTTGAACCTCTGAGATATACAAGATGTGTGATGGACTCTCTTGTGGGGGTTTATACACTGATTTAACTGTTCCCAACAACTCCTTTACCACATTATGAGCTTTAGGGGAGAAAGAAAAAAATCTTTTAACTATGAAAAGGTGATAGAAATAAAGAAGAGTTAATAGCTCTCCATGGAAATTGTAAGAGGTCCCAAAGCCATATCAGAGCATATTATTTAAATTCTTTCAGCTTTCACCCACAGAGCTGAAATTTTTTTCCAACACGTCCAAATCTGCATTTGATCTTGTAATTTGAGATAGGCTAAGTTAGAGGTTATCATACTCCTTTGCTTTGAAATCTGTCACAGTGCTTCTTGTAAAAGGCTTTGATTTTGCATAAGCTGAATATAAAATCACAACATACACAACATGCTTGACTTGCAGCAAGCACTGCCTTTACAAAATTCAACAGTGTTGTGCAGGTGTGAGCAAGGATTTATAAATATACGACATTATACACAGCTTGAGTCAGAAGGACAGAGCACTCAAACGGTATCACAGCCTAATACCTGACATGCTTTATGTGAAAGCAGGACACTCCTTCATTAGCTGAAGGTCACAGATTATAATAATGCTTGGCACTTACAATCCTGGAGGCGTTGTACTCCATCTAATTAAAATTGGCAGATACGTAGGCTTTTATGTATAGGGAAAATAAAGTCGAGATTTCCCTAAAGGCAGAGATAGAAGAGGAAATAATTCATAGGCATAGCATCCTAATTCTAATTCAGTTCCTTGGTAGCCAGTTCTTCCTCATATTCCTGACCAAGCTTTCTAGTAATAAGGGAAAAAAATTGATTTAATTTTTAAAAATTGAGGAATAAGTACTAAATGTATGATTTATGCTAAACCAGGGTACAATATTTTGAATAGCAAAGAGCTTTTTCAGGAATATGAATAGAAAAGCAAAGCATAACACACCCACTGGTGTTAAAATTCACAAGCCAAAAGTTATAGCTTGTTTTTCTTAATAGTATACATCTTCTTTCCCAGAGTAAAATCTTGGAGTTTCAGCAGAGGCATTAAAGAACATTCACCCTTCTGCATTTGTGAGCATCTAGCACATTCATCCTATACAGACTTTGCATGTCAATGCATTTATTAAACTGGACACCATAGCATTACTCTCTAGCTTATATTCAGCATGGAAGCAGAAGGGAAACCCAAATTTGACCAATTCATTTTTACACTTTTTATTCTTTTTTCTACCAAGTTTTTCTAATAGATCCATACTGCATAAGAAATACCCAATTCTTCAGAGATCACAGTTGCATGAAGCCCACTTCAGCTGGAAGTACAGCTATCTGTCATTCTTTACCCTGCACTACATGATGTGATAGGTCTCCACAAAAGTCAGCTTCCTTGGTTGCTCCCCACGTTCATTTGAGGTTGTCTGTTACTGGTGTTTGGAGCAGCAATGGTCATATCCCTGAGCTGCCAACTGAAGGGACGCATCTCCTTTGCTCAGAAAATTCCATGACATCTAGAAAAGTAAAGAAGCATTTTGGAATTTCTCTGCAAGCACAGACAGACTCAGCTCACTCTGGCAGAGTAAGACCACTGATCTTCAGCAGACTCATTTGCAGGACTGGGAGCAATGCCCAAGCATTCTCCATCTTTTGGATGCAATCTGGCAATGTTAATCCACAAAAAATGCCATGGAACTTGGTTTAAGTAACAGGGTATGTTAAGGCCTATGTACCTTATTAATCAATAAAGAGAGAGGCTGTAAAGTGCAGAGTATTTGCAGTTGACTGGCTGTAGTTTGCAGTTTATAGTATTTGTTATTCTGTGTGGTAACAGCACTAAGTAGAAATGTTTAAATAATCACATGTATTTTAGTGTGTCCACTCTTAAAACTGAACACAAGAACAGTTCTTCTAAGGACTTTCTCCATCTCATTGCACACTGGCTTAGAAAATATCTCAACACTTAATAAATACCGTGGACTTTTCAAACCATACTTTGCACTCTTAAAACATTGTGCAAGCATTGTCTAGCAACATCTGAAATATATGGAAAGATCAAAGTCCAGTGAAGTGCATTATATATGCCACTTGCACTTATTCAGGGGCTATAATTTCAATCCTTCTGGAGATAAGGAATGCACAGAGCAGGCTGCCAACCCCACATAGTTGTTTTGTTGCTACCAACTTGATTTTTTTGTTCAAACTGGAACAGTCAAGAAGGTCATTCTTAAAAAGCAACAACTGTGGACATAATCAAATGATTAATTTTTCAAGAAAGTAGAATGTTCACTCATAGTGTCTTGTATGTCCTTGCTTTTAAAACAGAGTAATACTCTAGAACAACTTTTCTTAATAGGCCACACGTGCTTTAGAAAATAGTAAAAATGATAGTGTGGAAAGTTGAGAAGTTTTCTTCCTCAAAGCAGTAGGTAGAAAAGATTTCATGTAAGGCTGTGGAAGATATTTTCTCGAGTTGAATAAGCAGGGCCAGCTATTTGTACTGAAAAATTCCAAAGATTAAACTTCTGGTCTTTAATGTCTCAGCCCTAAAATGTATGTGATAAATGTGTTCAGTTTGTTCCTTTTTACATTTGCCCTTTGAGTGCAGCTTCCATTGATAGCCATTTAGAAAGCACTTGAGTGCCATGTGTTTTAGCAAAGCTAACAAGAGAGACGTTTTAGATATAGGGACTAGTGTTTAAAACAACCTTGTGAAATTGCTGGTTTCTATGCACTGCCAGGAACCAACCCCGGGTGGGAGGGGAGCAGGGAAGCTTCAGAGGAAATCTTAAAGAAATGAGCCATAGCCAATGCTGTCATCAATGCCAGTGAGAGTCAGACTGGCAGTTTAGTCAGGGTTTAGCTAGTGTCTGGAATTTGGACACCCCTGAACACAAATCTTTAATGCCAGGGAGCTCTGTAACTCACTGGCACTTGAGCCAGACATGCAGACATGGAGTGCTTATCCTGCTGCACATCACAAGTCCAGCCTTTGGAAAAAGTAAGGGCTCAGATGGATGTAGAAATGACAACTATCTGCTTGTTTCATCCTGTCACATGGTATGGCCAGAATTACAAATTTTCCCTCTCTAACAGTGAATTCACAGGGGTTTTTTGGTTTGTTTTTTTTTCCTCCATCTTACTCCTGTAAGGAGTCATCCTTGTTGCTGACCAAGGCAGGAGATGTTGCAAAAGTATTCAGTACTCTAGAGAGATGTTTCAAATGTAAGCCACCAGGTTTAATGAGGGGACAGGCCTTTTCCAGCAGCCACCAGGTCACTGAAACTTTTTCTTCACCTTGTCTGAAGCAATATGATTTTGGTTGGTCTTGCAAGACACCTTTTTTGGCAAAGGTAGCATGTAACACAAGAGTTTCTGGAGATGAGTGCAGCGCCACATTTGACCCACTGCAGTGATTTGATTGCAGTATTCACAGAGGCTGAGTATGCCTGAAATGCTTCTGTGCTATTTTCTGAATTGGTCTGACAAAGTCATGAAATTGAGGTTGGGGTTCAGTGAGGCTTGCCAGAGCTTTTATCAGCTGCTGAGGAACAGAATTCCAGAGGGATTAGTGGGGATTGGTCAGTCTTGATGTTTTCTCAGCATCAGATCCACATCCCTTGCAGGATAAGTATTGTGCCATTATTGATATAGCTTTCAAAAATTTAGAATATATTTCTATATATTTCTATATTTCTAACTACGAGAGCCTGGGTCTGAAACCCTTCAATGGCATGAGAAGCTGCCAAGAACTGGTGGCCTAGGGCACAAACTTGGACTGTTAACCCATAGTTAATAGTGCCATTAGTTCCCAAGAAATGTCCAGTGATCCGTGTTGCTTAATTTGTAGCAAACTGACAGGAAGTTTGTCCCAAGCATGTTACCTTCCAAATTGTGTCCTTTAAAAACCTTATTCAGATTATTCTTTAGATTTCTGACCTCCCATTCGTCTTTCTCCTGCCATACAACAGATGAACTTCAATCTAGCATGAATGACGATGACAAATGTTCATCTAGCAGGAGTTCTAATCAGCATTGCTCTTACTTGTTTTGCCTTGAAAATACCATGTTTCAATGGAAATGAGAAAAATGCCTTTACCTTCGTTTCCCTGTGAAACACAATTTATTTGGAGGATAAGCCTAGACCTGTTACGTTAATCATAAATCAATTATATTTATCCCAAACCTGGAAAGCATGAAAATACCTTCTTTCCTTATTGCAAAATCCAGTAGGATATTCACAGTAATTATTGCTTGCTTTGTACAAATCATAAGCTCATATCATAATCATTAGAGCTACAACAGAGTATTTGTCTATCTTAGAGTATTTGAAATGTCTGTTTCAATTGCATTGAAGGTTTGGGAATTTATTTATTTTTGATAGCTAAAGTAAATCCCTTCATGAACCAGGTTTCCCCTTTTTATTCCTCATGTAGCCTTTTGAATTTAGTCAGATCTTACACGACATGAAGAAAGTGAGAAGGGAACTATGAGGTTAAGCCTATAAAATACTATCTCTGCCCAGTACCACTGGCCATTGATTTGGCAGATAAGCACCCTGCAATATTGCTCCTTACACCTTTAGTCTGTAAATAGATTATGTCAGTCAAGCTGTCCCCACTATTTGTTATTCCTAGCACTCGAACCATCCCATGTGTTTATCAGGTTTTGACCTCCTCAGTGTTAAAGAATGTACAAGGAGAGTAAAAAAAGCTGGAAATAAAGAAATATTCTTAATTCTGCTATATGCATAAGTGGCTATATGCATAAGTGGGATACAAAGTAAAGATACTTAATTGTCTTCATGACCCTTATTTTTTGCAGAAGGGTTTTTTGAGGGTGCTTTTTTGTATGTTCATTGGGTAGCTTTAGTGTTTGGGGGTTTCTTAGGGGTGAGGAGGGATTGGGGGATGGTATTTGCAGTTCTGATCCCACCCGGTAAGCAGAGATTTTAGTTTATAGAAAAACAGGAAAATTTGATTTATCTAGAATCTGTAGCTTGCACATACTATTCCCCAGCCATGTCTAAAAACTGGCTGGGTTCATTGTGGGCTTCAACACCCTTAAAGCAATTTACCCCATTTGATACTGAGGTACTGGGTTTGGCTCACAGTGACTAATAGCTCATTGTGAATAACAGTGCCAGAGAATAAATTCTCTGCATCTTTCCTTACAGTTTAGTTGGCAAGATATCAAATAAGTACACTTCTGCTTGTGAGAGTGCACATTTCATTGTCAATGTCTAGAACTCAAGCACCAGAAATATCCCATTATTCTGTGCTCATTATTAAATAAGTGTCATGGACTCATTTCTCCTGTCTGTCTCGGACTCCATGGAATGTAAGCATGATCTCATGGTCAGGCCCTGCTGCCCTTTCCACATTAAGTACTAAACTGTCAGAATGAATGGAAACAGGTGTATGCAGAGAAAGAGAGATGGCTATATCTGAAAGAGAGATTTTGATTGTTGTAGCTATGGTTGAAATTAGATCCGTCCAAGAAGTGCAACCAAACTTTTTCAGGCTCTTCTGTGCACCATTGTGATGACTGACCTTCGTGCCAGCAAGCATGTTACTGAAAGGGCATTTCTAAAATTCCCTCTTAGTGACAATACCCATTTCAGATGCACGTTATTTCTTTTTGAAGCCTCCAGAATGTTCTTTGTTGTGTCAAAACTTCCTAATGAGTAGGTCAAAAGACTGAAATACAGCCTTTCTATTTCTTTCAATTCCCTAAAAATAGCTGACTAAAATCAATCCCAGTGAGTTTGCGTGTAATTGCCAGTGCTGGAAAACAGGCACCTGAAGTACCCCATCATTTCTCGTGCACTGTGAGATCTGCTCTGCCCAGCTCAGGCTCTCTAGATAGAAAATGCACTTTGAAGTTGTGTGCTCTTCCTACAGGCTGATGCTATCATGGCATCATGCATAACAGCAGCTGCAATTTGCAACAAAGTGCAGGCATGATAATTAATTTTACAGGATATATAGCATAATGAAGAACTGGGTCACTACAGATGGGTTTAAATTGACAGTTCAAGAGTCTTTTCGTATCATTTTGGTGGGGAAAGGGGGACATCTGGTGGGAAGTCTTTGTAAAAAATTGGGCAATGTAATTTTCTACTTGGAGTAGGATACAAATCCCTAGGGAAGCTGTGTATTCTGCATAACCTATAGACTTTGTAAAATTTCTAACTGGGAGAGATGATTAATTGATTTGTATCAAACAGGATGCTTTGCAGTGGTGCATACTGTAAAGCCCTCACTTCCCTTTATCAAGTTCACAAAGAAGTATAGCTGAGGCTGGATGAATGCCCAGTGCTCTCTTGTAATGAGATTTTAAAAAAAGGTCTGGGAGAAAAGTGATGGGATGAAGACTCATCCAGAAAAAGCACTTAATGCTTTTTGCTCAGAGCTAGAAATTAAATATTAGGAATCCTCCAGCTTGACTGAGTACATTAAAAAAAGCAAGACTTTGTGGCATTACTAAGCCTTGAGTAGACATCTTCTAAAGGATTACAACCTGCTTAATCAGGCTTTGAGAATGCAACAAGGCAATACATATAGTTATACTTGAGCATGACACTTAAAAATAAAATGCAACAGATTAAAGGAAGACATAAGAATGTGGCACATCCAGGTTAAAATGCCCAGTATGCTTGGGTCCATCAAGTAAGATTGCATTTATTGATAAAGAAGAGGATAACTACAAGTCTTTGTTGTTTCCATCTTCTCTGGAACAGTCAATCCCAGCAACAGTCAATCTGGAATATGCAGCTTTGCTCCTTCTGCTGCCTTTTCAGAGCTTCTGTCCCATTTTGAGAATGATCCCCTTCAGAAAGCATCCTACGAGGAGGTGGCTCCAGGGTCACAGCAGCCCTGGAGAGCTTCAGTCTTGCTGTGAGAGAAGCAATGCTGGACAGTCATTCCCTGCACAGGTATTGCTGCACGGGGCTTTCAGGAGAAGACAGCCAGCACGATGTGAGACCTTGCCACAGCTGCTCACTCTGCCAGGCTTTCTTGCTTTATGGCTGAGCTATCTCACCCACTGCAAACTGGGTGAATTTAATTTCCTGGGAATTGTGGGACAGACACATTTCTTTTCACCAAAGTCAGCACAAGAGACCTGTTGCAAGCTGAGAATTGAAATGAGTGTACTTCTTTTTCCCCTACTCCACCACTATATTTCATTTCTTTGTCTAAGTCATTTCATAGTCTGTGTTCCATGGCAGCACTGTTACAAATTCAGGGGGTTTTTAATATTTTTCTGTTCTCACTAAAAGATTCTCTGAGTGCATTCCAGATTTATCTGCAGCCTTTAAAGTGCAGTAAGGGACTATCAGTGCATCTGATTTATGCTTGCGTTTGTATTTAAGTTATCATTAGCATAAGGTATTAAAGCAGATTATGATTAACTTGCTTTTGTAAAGCTAAAGCAGAACTTTCTAAGATCAAATGTACACTACTACTCTCCAAAAAGTTATTTCCATATAAAGTATGTTTATTAAGTGTGCTGAGCTTTTATGTAGTTCCTTTAAATTTATGAAAATACTCAGAAACTGCTTGGCAAGAATACTTGAAATGACAATATATATCATAAATGCCTTACATATATATAAAGAAGAGCATGAATAAAGAACAACTAAAAAAGTTTAGCATGTTCACTCTGAGTATATTATAAGCCAAGCTAACCTCATTTTATATGAGGCCCTTTTTTTTTTACTCAAATATATCATAAGCTTTATTTTATCTGTTGCATTTTCATTATTTTTGGCCAAATCTGAAGTGTGAGCATTCAGGCTTCTAAGCCGCCTGATAGAGAGGAATTTAAGAATGGAACAACATTCAGAACTGATGGATGCATAGCTTATTTTAAAAGATGGGCTCCTGAGCTAGCACAAAGAAGCAATGCTAATGTTGTGATCCTATCTGGAATGCACATTGTAATTGTCTGGACTTTCACTGCAAGCAAGTTTTCACTTCTCTCTTTCAAAAACGAGTGATGGCATAGTTTGTTAATTTTGGCAAACACTCAAAGCAGTTTAGTTTTGAAACATGCTACAACTGGCAAGATAAGCCATTAGGAAAATTATTAGAGCTAAGTGCCCTTTTACTGTCAAACAACGAAGAATACAATTTGTTGCACTAAATCTTCAATTCCCACTGGTTCCTGTAGGGTTTTGTGTCAGTGATGCAAAGTCATTTTCAAAGGCAGGCTCTCCCAGCTGATGGTAGACAACAAAGCAGCTCTGTGAAACACCATTACTCAACAGTTGCTGCACTGATGACTCTTCATCAGTGTTGTGTGACAATGGTTGTGCAACTAACTTGTCCATTTCAAGATGTGTTCAAACCAATACTCTGGATTTAAATGACCATTAATCAAAGAATAAAGTTTCAGCATTGAATCTGAACCCACTCTCACATTTGACAAGTGAAAAGGGAATGTTAGGTTATCCATGTCATTTTTGAGAAAAAACTCAGTGAGATTATTCTCCAGGGGAGAATACATTGGCTAAGCTATATAACTACATTTTCAAGACTTGACCAGTTCAATTGCCTGTAATCATGGAGTTTTTCATTCATTCTTAGAAATGTAGTTGAATTTCATCAGCAGCCTGGTATGTTCTTCTAAGTCTATCCCATATTTGTCTAATGGGATTTTCTACTTTTCTGTGGGACATTGAGATTATTTATGATTTGCTAGTGAAAAATACCAGCCCTGATGGAAAAATCATCTTGTATCTTGTGGTAGATCTGCCTTTCTGAGAGCCACAGTAGCTGCACATCCAGGGTAACTGCTTTCACTACCAGAGGCCAGCTGGAGGCTCAGTTAATGCTTGGTGAGGAGTGCAAATGGCATCATCCCCAAGGATCAGTGGGAATTTCCTTACAGAGTCCAAAAATTGAAAGATTTTCATGACTCTCCACTGTGTATGTGAACATACGAATTTTCAAAGTACCTTCAGATTATTTTTATGGAAATTAATCCATCTGTAAACCTGTTCTTTGTCTTAGTTGTACAATTTCAATTTTCCCAGACTGCTCCATGAAATAACAGGTGGCTGAGACGTAGTTGCATTAGGAAAAAAAATAGGTCCTTTGTGGTAGTAGATTGCAGAAATCTTCAGCACAAAATATAAGTGACAAGTGTTTGCAATAGACAGTTTATGGATATAAAAGAGATATTGTCAGTGATTTGGGTTAAAACAATACTTGAGTTAATGCTTACCCACTCTTTTCTTAGGAACAAGGCAATAAAGAAGATAAGTCTATTTTTTTAGTTGAGATTATGGGTCAAATCTTGAAGAAACAAATCCAAACTCTGTTGAACTCCACAGGCAGAACCCATGCCAGATTAATTTTTGGTATGGATGCTTGTGAACATCACACACAAGTGGATCCTCTGTTGCAGACTGGCTGCCCAGGGTAAGGCTGCTGACAAGTTACAGGATCTCTGTGCACCACACACACTGCTGAAGGTGTGCAATGCCTGCTTCCATACTTTTCTTTATGAACTCTGCGTAGGAGTCTTCCATCTTCCTGGAGAGTTAACTCTTTTTCTTTGGCTGCAGAGAGGTAAAAGATACTCCATGGGAGAATTCAAAAAAGGAAGCATTCATTTGAATTGAAAGCACAGACAGGAAAATACGTGACATCTATAGCACAAGAGTTTATTTCTAAAGGATTAGCTGATGAGATTTTTAGGAATAAATACAATGTACATTAGGTTTAAAAAAGGCTTTTCCCTAGATTACTATAAGAACATTATGCCATTGATTTCTGACACTGGATTTGTAAACTTAAAATGTAGTGTTGAATCAGTAAGCACAGCTTTCATGGAACTTAAAAATCATCTCATGCAGTAATTGTTTCAGCTGTAATTCAGGCACCAGCAGAAGTGTAGGAAGTGTGATTTTTGTTCTAATTGTATGATGATTTGGATGAACTTATTAGTTTCAATGTGACTCCATACAATTAATGAAGGTACACTAGAAGAAAATTCTTTTCAGGTCTAATTTTCAACAGGATATTTGTTTTCTTTCTTTTTATCCAAAGATAATTGTGACATGGTTGTAATTGTGAGACTGGTTGCATCTACAAATGTTCATGCTAATTTAACACCTGTATCATATTGTGCACTCCTTGTTTTTTATAAGGAGGAGGAAAACTCAAATACCTTTGAGATTGTCCTATGGTCATCATTTGTCAAGAATTAGGATTGACACATTCGATTGTTTATGAGAGTGCAGGCAAAAGGACTTGTGAAAACATCACTGAAACTACTTCTTAAAGCTGGAATAAGTTTTTGCAAACAAGTCTGCTTAACACATTTTAAACTCTCATACTTGGCAGAACAAAAGCCCTCCTGGCTTGGTCTTGGTTCAATTTTTTTTCCATTTTAATGAAAAGAACAGTCGTTTCTACATCTTGTGTGGAAGTAGCAATAACAATTCTGTATTTTCAGTAATACCACCAGCAAAGGAGATGCAGGGGTGATGTCCTGACACTGAAAACTCTCTTAAGATGTTTCTGTTTAGATAGTGCATAGTGAAAAGATAAGGTTCAAAGTATGCACCCCGCTCTCTTCCTGCATATGAAAGCTAAACACTGTTCTTACTGGCCTGCTTCTCAGGCTTATCTCATATTGGAAGAATATCTAGGAAAATGTGCTGTTTATAATCTTGGAACCAATACAATGAAACAAAAGCCTGATGTTTCCTGCTGTTGCCAAGTCTTCACTGTCAAGACAGGGTTGACTTTTGGGAAACCAGAATCTGATCTTTCCTCATTTTTTGAAATATTTCTGTTTCTTTCATTTCTCCTTCCTTTGGTCACCATAGGAACAGATATCAATCTATATTTCTACATATGTATATGAGCCAGCCAAGAAGGCCAGTGGTGTTCTAGGGTCTATTAGGAAGAGCATTGCCAGCAAGTTGAGGGACATGATCCTGCCCGTCTACTCAGCCCTGGTGAGGCACATCTGGGGTGCTGTGTCCAGTTCTGGGCTCCTCAGCACAAAAGAGACATGGAACTCCTGGAGCAGGTCCTTCTGAGGGCAACAAAAATGATGAGGGGACTGGAACATCTCTTTCATCAGAAAGGCTGAGGGAGCTGGGCTTGTTCAGCCACAAGAAGAGATGGGGAATCCCCCTGAGAGGGGATTTCATCAGTGTGTATATATATCTAAAGTGGGGGTGCCAGGGAGATTGGTTCAGGCTCTTCTCGGTGGTGCTGAGCAATGAAAGAAGAGGCAAGGGACAGAAACAGATCCACAGGAAGTTCCACCTGAACATGAGGAACAACTTCTTTATGGTGCAGGTGACCAAGCCCTGACACAGGTTGCCCAGAAAGGTTGTGGAGTCTCCCTCACTGGAGATACTCAAGAGCCCTCTGGACACAATCCTGTGCCATGTGCTCTAAGATGACCCTGCTTGTGCAGGGTGGTTGGACAAGGTGACTGCAATTGTAGCTCCTTCCAAACTTAACAATGCTGTGATCCTGTGATAGCTGTTTAAGTCTATGTATAAACAACTTTATGTATAAATAACCTTGCAAAATCATCAGTAACTGACATTCACTTCTCTGGATCAGCTGCACTGAGTTCACCCATCAGGAATGAGAGAATGGCAAAGCATAAGAGAACTCACAGACTCTTTGAAGGCAAATCAGGCAAAGCAGACCATGCGCTCTCTCAGTACCAGGATACAGACAGAGAAGGTGCTGGAGTGCCTGGCCCTACCTCCGGATGCCAACAATGCTCTGAATCATTCTGACTTGCCAGTACATTGTAAGGAAATATTTATATTTCAGTGGTGCACAGGGGCGCAACTCGAGATGAGGCACTATTGCGCAAGGCTGTACAGCAAACTTAGCAACAGCACACAGACTGCTTAGGAAAGCTCACATCAATTTAGAGAGCCCTCAGGAAAATCACTCCTGTAACAGAAATTACTCATCCTCTGAACACCAAATGCCCCGTTAAGCTCTGAGATGTGCAGTAAGACACAGTAATCGCATTTTGCCCTGAAGCGTTTGGGAGTTAATAATTCTTGTAGAGAAAATCCACCTCATTCAATTCTCGGAGGAGCTCACTGTCCACACAGCCATCAGATCAGTCCAGTTTTCATCTAGAGATGCTGCTTCAGAGGGACAGCAAGTATTTCATGCTGTATGCTGGAATATAATTCTGCATCTCTCACTCATAAGAAGACAATAATGAACATGACTTAAGTGACTTAAGTGACAAAGACTACAACAGTGACAGATAATATTGGCCAATACAAACTGATAAGTGTGTGTGGGGTACAGAAATGCCACTCAGTAGCTCCAGCTTTGAGGGACACCCTGCTTTCCATGTACACAATGCTGGGTCCCATTTCTGACACTTCCATCTGTCCCCCAAGAGAAGCAGGACCAGGCACAAACTGGGGGCTGCTCAAATCTCCCACTGCTCTTGCTGTGAACAGGAAGAGCTTTCTCTCACATCCAGGACTCTGTAATTTTACAAGCCTACTTGAAGGGAAATGGAAATCAAGCTTTCACTGGCCCTGTAGCTCAGTTCCTTCTCTTTCAAAATATTCTGAAGGTATATTTATTTAGTATTGTTTTAAAGTTCAGATGCCTCAGTGACAGAAGCTTTTGACACAACTATTTGGAAGCTGTTCTTGTGCAAGCTTTTAAAACTTCTCTAGAGTACTCCAGGGGTCCAGACAGATTTATTTCCTCCACATATGCTTTTTTCCTTTCTTTCTCTGTTCATCTCCCCTTCCCATGTTCTGTAAAACATATTAACTTCTTTATCCTGAAAGGCATTTACTTCCAATTTTTTCAAGAGGCAGACCCTAAACTCCACAGCTACATCATCTAGTCTCTTCAAGTGCAAATGTTGCTATGCTGCCTTGCCTCTATAAGCAGTTAAGATTTTTTTCCCTCCTTTCCAGTGACTCATTAGGAATTATTCTGTATTAAATATCTCCACCCACTGACTTGCATGTTTTATCAATAGTTATAAATATTCTAAAATGGTACAAACCAATCAAATAAATATAGGTGTTTGCTGGCTCTTGACTGAGACAAAAAGACAACCATAATCAACCACTTTAGAGCAAAAGTAGGTTTATGTAACCAACTTCTGAATTTTCTTTCTAGCATATTTTGTAAAGAGAAGGAAATGCTTTTAACTCACACTGCCCCGGAGTTGTAATTATTGCACCACTTCTTTGGATTTAAATGGTGTTTTATGTCTCCATGCATCTAGTTCATAAATTCTCAGACATTTTTTCCCCACTTTGGATACCTTTACCTCCTTTTGGAATGGGAGACCTCAGTACCATGGAAGTAAAAAATAAGCTGTTGCAGAAGAGACTGAAAGATTGATGAAGAACAGGAACTAATAAATTACATGGAGTGAGCATATCCTGCACTTACTTCACATAATTCATTAAAATTATTATGATGTAATGATTTTTTTTGTTGTTGTTCCATAAAGAGAAGTTTTGGCAAGAATTTGTCTAGTGAACACATCCTAGAATTAAACCTACACCCACTTTTTTCTCTTTTTTTTTCCTTCTTTTTTTTTTTTTTTTTTTCCTGGCAGGAGCTGGCAGGGAAAAAAAAAAAAAGCCCTAAAGCTGGGAATAGGTCTGCTGGAACTCACCACCACTGCTCCTTTAGTGGGTTAATCATCATTCAGGTAACCTTCACACTGTCTAAAAACCCAGCCCCTGCAGAGCTGTGATATTTGAATTACTTTTCTCAGGTGACTGTTTCAGAGCATTCACCTCAGTAACTTCATACCTTTCAAGCCCAAAGCATCAGATTCTGACAAATCTGGTAACCAAAGTAAATGAAGCTGTACTTGAAAAAAAAAGTCAAAACTAACCATAGAAATATCAGAGATGGGTACCAAAATTGATTGTTTTCAGCCATGGAGTAATCCATAATAACAAGTTAAACTAACAATTCATAATGCCATAACAGGAACTGATCCGTGCTACAAATGATAAACAAATAGCAGCGGAAACTAAGCCTGAATGGGCTTGTTATATTCAGCTGTAATTTGTGTAACTCCACGATCATTCTCTCTGCTTTCAGGAGCACTATCTCAGTTCATCTGTAAATCATGCAAACAGGGGCTTTCCATTGTTTCTGATTAAAGAAGCTTCACACATTGTGCCACAAATCTCACTTTTGAAAAAATTATGGATTGAAAGGCAGGCACAAAGGACCTCAGCTTCAGAGAACCAAACAGGAGGTTTACATTGAATTAAGGGTGGAAATGGTTTGGGCCCTTCCAGAAGCACCATCTGCTTCTACGGCTGGTCATTGTTTAGATTATTTATTACCATAATTTTAAAATTATCTGGTTAACCTTTGGATAGCCTCCTAAAATAACTATTGACTCTTTGAGTTTTCAAGGTAATATATTAAGATGCAAGGGTTTAATGTTATTATTTTTTGGAAAGAACCACAAGCATTTTTATGTAATATATCAATACCTACAAACCCAGGAAATAGCTATACTATCACACAACAAAATGAACTGCAGCATCACATATTTGTTGTTCATACCATGACCTCTTCTTCATGAGAAAAAACAATGGACAGCTCTTTTTTTTTTTTTTTTGAGACTCCCTCTCTCCTACAGTATCCATCTTCATGTTATAGTTCAACAGAGTACATGGGATGTAGTTCCTCCAAAAATAATAGAAAAGAAAAAGGAAATGGGTCTTGACGACTCCTGACTTGCATCAGATAAAAATGGATGAAAGGAGATGAAAAAAAAGTCACATATTATTGTGTATGACCTCATCCTGAACTATTAGAGGTGCTAGGAGTCTTTCCATCTTCCTTGAGAGATCAGCTCCCATAATTCAAGAACATTGTGCAAAAATAAGAAATGTACAGAGCCCTAGTTGGTTTGGAAAACACTGATCAAAGATGGTTCAAATTTAGGTTGAAAAAAAGCAAGTAGAAATCAGTATCTGTGGGAAAGGTTGTGTAAAACTGAGATAGGTTTAGTTGGAGTATAATTACAGTTTTTATGCTCACTAGGTTATGCATACCAAGATGTTGACTTCAGAATTAAAGAGCATCAACTTTCATGAATTTGTTTGTATTTAAAGGGCAGAACTCCAGCTAAATGAGAACATTTATAGAATGTATTCTTCAAAAAGGGTGAGCCCACAATCTCATGTAGCTTTTGGCTCCTCTCTGTGTAACATGCTAAAGACCTCCCCTGAGATTAAAACACCTTACTGTTTTACTTTGGACTTCATGGCTTATTTCCAGTCTTGATCTGAAATTCCCTTTACAGTACTGTGGATCCAAATAGCCCTGTACAAAACATACATTAATAAGGATATTGGCAACCCTTAAAAAAAATTAAAATATACCACAAGTGAAAGTTAGTCTTTTCTTAGCAAAATAAGGATAAATTAAGGAAAGCTTTTTAGTTTTCCTAATGATGTACTGCATTCCTCTTCCTACCAGAGGAAATTCCTTTAAATTATGAAAATCTACCAAAAGGCTTTCTTCCTGATTATCTCCTTGCATTCTCCCATTATTAAATAATAAAATCAAGAAAGAGATTGCAGTACAGCCCAACAACAAACAATAGCCCCAGGTATTTTAGCAGGACCTATATTTACCTGGTAGAATAAAAGAACATTGGATGAGGATCTCAATAAAACATGAATTCAGGGCTCCAGGTGGTATTGCAGAAAGATCAGATTGTTTCATTTGTGTGAAAAGCAGACAAAATGCTGCATATCTTTCCTTTTTGTTACTTACCCAAATTCACTTTGGCATATCCTTTTTAGCAGTCAGTGAAGGCATTCAACCAACCACATTATTACATGAGCTGCTGAAGTCAAACACAGCAGCAAACCAGGGTGACTAATTTTATTACAGCTGGTAGCTTCCCAAAATGCACTCAGTAGGGTACCCTATGGCCATGGAATCTTCCTTTTTATTGTTCTAAACCTACAAAATTAACTTGTCATGTTAGACCCAGATTGAAATTTCCACGTTCATCTGAAACACTCGCAAAAAATGAAATTAAATTGTTTCAATGTATACTAACACATAATGAGGGAATAAAGAGGGAGCCAGGCTCTCTTCAGTCAGGTTTACTGACAGAACAAGAGATGATAGGCACAGATTTAAAAAAAACCACAAAATCTATGCACAAGGAAGTTTCTTTTTACTCCAAAGTTGTCAAAAAATGGCACAAGTTGTCCAGAGGTCTTGAGGAGTCTCCATCCTTCGAGACACTCAGAACCAAGCTACACATGGTCCTGGTTGACCAGGCATGGACTAGATGACCTCTTGAGGTGTCTCTCAACCTCAGCCATTCTGTGATTCTCTGAAAAGGAACTTCTCTTATTACTAATTCAGCTCCAGTGTGAAATTCACAGCACAGTGTGAAGAATTTGATTATATTGTAGTTTTTTATTCTAAATAAGATTCCTCAATGACTAAACTGTATTTGGTGAACCTTACTGATAAGGAGAGGGAAAAAGATGGGGGGAGGTGTGGTGTGCACCCATTGTCCTTGTGGTTCATCAGCTTCAAATAATGCATTTGGTCCATAGTTAAGTGAATCTTGTGAGCCATATTTTTTGTTCAGTGTCTTGATGACTTGATAAAGAAACAGAGGAGTGTTTTACAGTATTTCCTAAGGTGCTGGCATGTGTTTTGAAGTTTGCTGCAAAATGAAAACAGAACCACCAGAGATTGTTGCATGACTTAATCTTATACTACCGCCTAGTGGCGAAGGTCTAAATGAGTCACAGCGAAATTCCAATACATTTTATATATGGATAGGTACACAGTAGTTGTGTATATTAATATTATTTTCGTCCATTTTTAAAAATTATGTGTTATGTTATGTTATGTTATGTTATGTTGTGTTGTGTTGTGTTGTGTTGTGTTATGTTATGTTATGTTATGTTATGTTTTATGTTATTTCCACACAGTAGCAGTGTTGCCAAATATCGTGAAGAGCAGGGAAATTACCATGTTCAAGGACACTCACATTCATGTTGAGCATGACCAGGGATTGAATGCAGTCTTACTGTGAACAGGATTTCCATTTTAACATTGTTATAGTTTGAGATAGAATGATTTAAAAAATAGACTGTAGTGAAGGACTTCAGCTGTGATATTTGAGATATCGATCAGTTGTTACCGTTAAGAAAAAGCCTTCTGTGATTAGATTGTATTCCAAATGTCCCATGAAGAGTTTCTTCCATCTTTCTGGGTAGCTCTTGTCCCAAACATTCATAGACTTGGCAGTGAATAGTTTCTTCTGCTCAGCTGAACAGATTCACATACATTAAACCTTCAGGCATCTACTTCCCATTCACTGCTGTAATTCCTGTACCTGACTAAGTTCACAAAATAAAGCCCATTAGTGTATTGAGCTTGAACAAGTAAATCCTTCAGGAGTCTCAGGTTTTCCCATTTCCTCCAACTTCCATGCCATGCATCTTAGCAGGACTATACGACTTAGCAAAAAATCAGGCTTTTGCAGAAGCTCAGAGGAAACCAATAGTAGTAAAAACTACTTCTGCAGCTGACAGTGACAACAGCTAGTTGGAGGAAAGGATTCCTCATCAGGAAAATGAATTTCCAGCTGCTTGCACTACATGGTTTTAAATTCTTGGCATTCTGTGTGCCTGCCACAGAAGTTACTCCTGCTACAACTGTCAGCTCTCCTTGTGAGGGCAAGAGTTAACAGGGGCAAGAAGGAACAGATGAGCACATTGATTATGTCTGGGGTGGGGGGTGTGTTTAAGACAATGTATCTATATGTAGAGCTAGATATATAGAGATAAATTTAAAATTAATTTAATTCCTAAAATTAATTTAGGTCTCTCCCCAGTAGGCTTCTGTAACTTGCTGGAAGAGGAATTTTAGCAGACAAGGTTAGATGAGGACAGGGAAAAAAGTAATTTCGTCCACAAGGTGGCACTTGGGCATTGGGCTTCTACGTTAAAAATCATGTGAAGGCAAAAAATAAACTTCAGGTAATGGTTATATGAGCTGTAAGGTATTATTGAGTAAGGATCCCTCTGTTTGTGGAAATGTAATCTACCCAGTTCTCTTCTGGGGAGGTCATCTTTATCTTAACTAAGAGAATGGAATTTCTGTCATTGACTGAAAAGGCAAGTGACCCGGCCTCAAATAAGTGGAAGTATTAGGGGAAAAAAAATCTCTTTGCAGTGCTGCAGGACAGACTGTTTTTCTTCTCTCTGTTTGTTAGATGAGCTACGTGAGTGATGGTGAGTGATTTGTAGCTAATTCAACAGAGAAGGGAAATGGAAAAAGTGACAACTGCTGAGTGGCACAAACTGAGAGTTTTGGACAATGAATATCCCAAAGAAGCAGGACAATTCATCCTGCAAGAGCTTCCTGCACTGGTGTAAAACACTCTAGCATAGAATTTGTAAACTTTTATTTTCATGCTGTTTTAATCCAACACACACATTGCTTGATGTACCTTCTCCACCACACCAGCTGAGAGTTAGGCTGCAGAATTGGTATAATGTAAAGACATTTGTATGATGTAAATGAGGAAAAAAATTATTTGTGGTGGGGACAACACAGCTGGGAGTTTGGAAACTCTTCTTTTGCCAGTCATCTGTGCAACAAGTGTAGCTGAATGCTTTTTAAAAATTTTTCATTCTATTCTGTGCATGATTAATATGTCTAGGTAAATGTCAGGTGTGAGTGACATGCAATATACTGATGGAAGCTGAAACTCTTTATCCAGTGAAATAAATCCACCTTATATGTCAGCAGCCAGTGCACAGCACAATCCCCAGCCAATACAGTCCTGGAGAGACAACTTCAGATCACACCTCTCAGTTCTTTCCTTGCTTTCCACAGCAGCTCTCTGACAGTAATGACTTTCCCAGAAGCAACACAATGAGATCACAGAGAAGAGCTGGCAAGGCTTTTGTGCTAGGACAGGTCTGAGGCACTGTTTCAGTTGGTAATTAAGGAATATTGTATTGATGACATAGGACTAGAGAAGAGCTTTTATTTCCTGATCAGCCAATCCACTCTTTGACCTTATATTTCTGTTCATTTTCCATCAAGGGTCATTTAGAACCATTTGTGTTTTGCTAGTCCATCTACTTTCCAGGCTCCTCAGAGACCTCAGTATACTCATTACTGTTTGGTAAAATAAGGGAACCTTCTGTCTCCTTAGTGCAATACATGTACAACTATTGAACATCTCCTCAACCCTGTCTAGTTTTGCTCTGCTGAAAAACTTGTAAGGGAACTGGAAAAAGGATGAGTAATGATTGTAAGAGCACTTACAAGAAAACAGTATATGAGGTATCTATCGGTCTTTCTTAGAAAGAACAAAAGGCTTCATACTGTCAATGCACAAAACTCACTTAGAAGTCCCATTTGTTTCCATTAAGGAAAACTTTTTCCAGGGAATTGTCTAAATTGGCTGTTCTAGGAAGTGCAGTTGTGTGCTAACCTACACCATGCAGGAGGAATCTGCCTGACCCCAGTACCATGACTGGAAGCAGACACTGAACTGGAAACAACAGGTTCAATTAGTTTGCAGTCATAAAAACAAGCAGGTCCAGTACTAAGCAATTCCCAGAAACATAACAGCATCCTGGAATCATGCTGTTGCTATTTCTGATGTGAAACATTTTGCTAGAGTTCTCATGAGTTTTAGCTGAGTTGTTAAATACAAATACTATCATGAAAACTGCCACACGTCTTGCCCACAGAGATAGAGTACTTCTCTTAAAATCTGCTCTGCCTGCAATGCCTTGGAACCTCACAATGTAGGTGTATTATTCTAATTATCCAGCCACACTGAAAGTGTTCGAGGGCCTCTGCAGAGATCTTCATTACCCATCTCAGAGGATCTTCTTATGTCATATCTTTCCACAAAGGAACAGTTTCTAACCTCTTTGCTGTCATCTCTGCTTCCCTTCATACCTCCTCTTCCTGCTAGTTCTACCCTATTTCTACTTCTCCCTCAACCCACAATTAGCATTAGAAAGCTTTACAAAAGGAATTAGAGGGGAAAATATCTTGCCTCTACCAAATAAATTCCAAAAAGTACTACAAGAACAATAATCTAAAACTGAGAATAAGTTTATACTTTATCATTGTTGCCATGGTAACCAAAACTAGGCCAGTCACTCTTTCCCACCCCCCACCCTATTTTTCAGCCTGTATTTCTGATATGCTAAAGAACTTGGTTCCTGAACAGGGGTCTGATTGACTGCAAAACACCAATCTCTGAACAATGAAAAAGAAAAGAAATTCAGTAGATGAGAGTTTTATGATTGTTTCTCTGAAGAGGAAAGAGGGGGGGAAAAAAAGCCTACTGAGAAAGGAGGAGAGGTGACAAGAGAATGAGGCTAAGACATGGGCATACAGAAACATTCTAAGGTGATGAGAAGCAGGCACTCCTCTTCATGTTTTGAGACTACTCCTAATGCCACTCAGTGCTAGACTCTTGACCCAGGATCTCAGAGGAACCACAATACTAAGGAATCATAGACCAATTTTCTTGACATAGATTTCTGGGCATATATATTCCTCTTTCAGACCACCCTTCAAAGAAAAGAGATCACCTGGTTCCAACTGCAGTCCTGAAGCTTCTAATGACAATGTATTTTTCCATGACAAGGCAAGGACTAAAAGCAAAATTTAAGCTTACATACATTTTTTACAAGACTAGAAGTATATCAGTATTTTGCATCTGTAAGCGCAATTCACCAGTGTTTCATAATTTCTATAATTTTGTCTGCCTTGATCAGCAAAGAGTTTCTTATAGTGATAAGCACTGTTTGATTGATGTTTTAAAGAATTCAGTGGTTTCACAGAAACCATTTACATTAATTCTCACATATCCATAGCTATTACTAAACAATTGCATAAAACAATGATGACCATAGGCAAAATTCAGTGCAGCTTCTTAGCACACAACCTCATAATTTTATACAGTGGTTTGCAGAAGTGTCTATGAAGTTCATTAAGTTACAAAATCTCTCATATGGCATAAAAAGGAAAAAAAAAAACAATCAGACAGGAAGGATAGGGAATTCTAATTGAAAAACTAATGATCATATAATTTGATGAGAAACTCAAAATGAAGAAAATAAGCAGGAAAGGCATTGAATTGCACAAATATATTAATTTGAATGGGGTTTAGCTTAATATCACAGAACTTGCTTTTCCAAATGTTGACAATCAGAACCTTTAATAGATAATATACTTAGGAACAGTTCAGCATAACTTAAATTTTCTTAAAATTCCTGACATTTTCTCTCTAAAAAGTAAAGGAATTTTTTGCTTTACACAATCAGGCTTTGCTGCTTTGGAGCAACACAGGTTCTCATTATTCTTGTGCTTGATCACACCCTCACTCCTATGATAGTGATGAAACTGACTGGGAATTTGGAAACTGCGAATTTCTACAGTCAGCGAGTTCAGGTTGAGGTTCCAGGTGGAGCACTGCAGGTAAAGTAGCACATTTCAAATGATCAGTGTCAAAGGCAATGTCACACCAGCCTTGTGTGACATATGTAGCTTTTAGTGTCAGTTCTCCTCTCTTACAAACACACTCCAAACATTCCCTTCAACTCAAAGTGCTGTTTCCTACCACCCCCTGACTGCTGTTGCTGCAGCCACGTGGAGCACCAGCAGCACATTTCATCCTGAAAGCTGGCTTTTGGGTCGTAGTGGAACTGTGCTTAGGAGGAAAGGCTACAGGATACTAAATTTGTCCAAGGAAGGTGCTCGTGTACTTCAAACAAAACTCTGGATTCCAAACAGGCATGGGTTCAACAGCTTGCCTCTCTTTTGACCAGGTGTCTTAATTTAATGAGCATCTTCTCTAAGAATCACTGCCCTGAGTTTATCTAAATTGAATGGCTATTTTAGCATCTGTTAGATGAGCAGAGCTGGTCTGCCGTGCCAGTCCCCATGAGATTGGTCTGGATTCAGCTGTCCCACTGTGAATGTTCCAGGATAACTGTCCAGAGTGAAAACCCCATTAAAATTAAATAGAGTACCTTCACCCCAATACTATTATGTTCTGATATTTTTAAAAGTTATAGACTTGAAGTTTTAATAATTAAAAAGGGAGAAATGAGGACACAAACAAGAGCAACAAGAATATGTAACAGCTTTTAGAAAAGCTTTCAGTAACTTTCCTTTTCCATTGTTTTTTCCTTTAGTCATTTTTTTTTCCTTTTTTTAACAGTCATGCAGCACCAGAACAGAAAGATTTGCACTCCTTTGGGAACAATAAATTTGCTCAGTTCTGTTTGGATGTCTCCTGAACATGAAGTACAAAAACAATTTGATGAGGGAAAAAAATCCTAGGGTATTTTAAAAGCTAAGTACTTCAGTTAGGTTTTTTATTAAGTACACCAGCTCTCCAGAATTAGGCAATAAGTCAACAAGGCACTCACTGAAGCCAAATCACAATCCCTGAGCAGTTCTAAAGACTTAATAGCTGCTGCTTTAATGTAGGTCCATAATAGTATTTTACACTTACTCTCCAACACTGATGTGAAAGAAAAAACAAAGTTAAAAAACCAGTAGTAATTTCAAAGCAGAACTCATTCAGTATTCTCAGTATCTAAGTATATAGTATTTAGGCCAATTTGCTCAGGAGATAAGGAACAGAAGGCCTGACAGCCATGAAAAACTCAGTTATTCAGTATTTATTTGGGGAGGGTTCCTTTATAATTCAGAGTCTCTCCTTTGCTACTTACTACCTTTGTCTTTTGTTGCCCCAAGGAGAAATTGTAACAGCAATAGTAGCTTCTTTGCATTTCTTTAATTAAGTTCTGAGAGGTGCCAGATGTTTCCATTTTGTAATCTTCCTTTCTCTTACTAAAGCACAGAGGAGTTAATCATATAGTAGTCTTTAGTTTACTCTGAACCCAGGCTGGGGCAGTGTAATTAAGTCTTGCCATTTACTTGAAATTTAGCCTGTCATCACAGCAGGTCTCTGTTGCATTGCTCTGTGTTGTTTTTCAATCGAATAGAGAAATATCAGATTTTATTACTCTCTGTCGTTTAAATTATTAAAGACTTGATTTGTAATTATTTCTTCTTGTCCAAGAACTGTTATAATTTGGCCCTTAGGAAGGGCCTGGTTCAATCATAGTTAGAGCTTGAAGAAAAGCAGAAAAATTTCAAAGGATGATGGTTCATATTAATTTTATTCATATTCAAAGGTTATTTAGGTGCCAAAGGTACCAGTAGGTGTTCCCTGGCACTTTCACAAACATCTCAGGACACTTCTAAAAAGCCTTATGTTGCATTATCTGCAACCTTAGCTGTCAAAACATTCTTTGACTAAGTTCATGACTCTTTCATCCTCTCTTCAAGGGTATGGCAATGTTAAGCAAGGCAAATATTTTGGCAAATACCCCAAAAGCAGCCAATGGGTTCAGTCTTTACCTTTCCTAACAGACATTTTATTCAGTCAGGGATGCAACTGGGATGCAGTTCACTTCCCAGCTACATCCTCAGGTTGACCAGATGTGGTAGTTATCACTTGAGCTTTCTCCTCACCTCCTCTGAGGGTCACACAAGTCAGAAGAGACTCCCAAAGTATGTGGAGAGGGTCCCCAGTTGAGGGACTGGATAATTCAATAAACAAGGGACCTTAGCCAGGAAAACATATCCAGTTCTACCTTTGTGTCTCACAGGATGACTGTCAGGTAGTCACAGAGATCTAGTCATGAATTAACAGCAGATCTAGAACTTTATTTAAAGGAAATACTTTAAAGGACTTCACAAATGTGGTTGCCTGGGTGCTCAGGATTTTAATTGGGAATTGACGTGATTTTTCCCAGTTTTAACCAAAGGGCCTCTTCTGCTGGCACATATCCCCTTTGTTCTTTCTGTAGTTTAGTTTTATATGCTCAGAATTCCTCAAAACCCTAATTCATCTGTCCACATGAGATTTAACATACATGCACACACAAACCCCCCAAACAGCAGCCTACCATTCTGGCCTGTCCTTACTTGCACTTGGACAAATGACAGCACATTAAGGAAAGCTAAGGGCTTATTTTAGCCCAACAAATTTTGCATTGTGAGTCCATACTTATTAAAGTACCCATTGGCTGAATATCCATGTCCTCAAAACAAAAACAAAAAAAGGCTTTTTAAAATGTAAACACAAAGAGATTCTCAGCGGAGGAGAGCAAGAATGATTAAATATTGGGGATGAGGTCATAGATGCAGAGTGTGGAGTGTTCAACATCAGTGCCTTATTAAGAGAGTCTTCCTCTCCCTTCTCTTTCTCATGCCTCGAGCCATTTGTTTCTGTTCCTATGACTCAAAGCTCCATCCTGGCTTGGCGGCAACAAAACAGTTTGTGGGACTGGGCTAGGAATGATCACAGGCTCCTTGTCATACTTGGCCAGCGTGTTTCTCTCCAGGCCCACAGCAGGGTCCTCCATGCACCCCGTCAGATTTATTTCAACTTACAGATGAAGTGAGAAAAGTCTTACTGCTATGGAACACGGCAAAAAAAAAAAAAAAAAGGACTGCAAAAAGGACTGCTCTATTCTTAGGGAAAACTGCTGGAAGCACAAGAGCTTTGGGAATGGCAGCTAGCAAACTGGACCCATAGTGCCCACATCCTGAAGTAATAAATAAGTAAATACCCTGCTGTAAATTTGGATTGTCTATAGTTTTCAAAATATTTTTTGCCTGCTCTGAGCTTATACTGCAGTGGAGTAAATGCCTATAAAAGGCTCATGCAAGATAAAAAAAAGTCAAAACTCACTTCTGAGCTGACAGTCAAGAAGAAAGCTAATAAATTACAAAAGATCAGAGCAACTGAAGTAAGCAAATTTAAGTTTTGAAATTTTGTTTTGAAAGCCTACTAATTCTAATAGGGTGGAGGTAAATATTGATCATGCAAGCAGGCTATGCAGAAAATCAGCTTCTTAAGCTGATATCAAGGATGATAAATTAACCTAAAAATAGAATGAAACAAAAAGGAAATTTTTAGACTTGATAGCCAGGAAAGAGCCTTTTGTCAGATTTTTTATACTGTGAAATAATATCCAAGGGAAATGGCAGAATTTACTTGAAACATTTTAAAATAATTACACTGTCAAATGCAATAGAAAAGGTACTACAGAAAACCACCCTGCAATGCCTAGGAGTGCTCCAGGTGACCTTTTGTAATAGAACTTCTCTGTCACTGTTTTGCCTCTGCCTTTCTGAGCCCGTGTATATGAGTCAGTGTATATTTTGCTTTGACCCTTAAATGAGATTGCATGATACAGATCAACTGTTGGAGAAAGATATTGCTAATGTGAGGTGATCTTCAGTGTCCTTTTGTCATTATACATGGAAGGAAAAGGAACCAAATTAATTGTTTCATTTCATTTTTATTCAGTATCCTTTAATATAATTTCATGTTTTGAATTCCAATTTCTTCCAGTTCACTTTGTACCCAATGCTGGAAAAGCCCTTTCTTGTATTTCTTAATATGCTTGAAGGATCTAAGGAAATTACAGAATTTAACAGCTTTACTTCAAAAATCCATGTAGGATCTGCAATGACCATCATAAGCTGCATGGTCATACTGGACAAATTGTCTGAGAGTTTAGAGAATTTACTTATATTAACATCTGGAATATAAAGTAGATAAAGCCCGCCAGAGAGTTCGAAATGTTCCATTCATCAGTAAATCCATTATACTGTATAAAACCACATTGACCTTTTAGCAGTTATGACAAAAGTTTCCATTAACTGAGGTTTAAAGAACCTCTGTTTTTTCCAAGCTTTTTAATATTTAGATGAACTCTGGAGATTGAAAAGATTTGGATTAAACTGTGCAGTCAGCAATCTGAGTGACTCTCATACTGAAGTCAGTTACATCTGTTGGATGCATATAAAGAGGGGAAAAAAGTTTTGGTTAGGTTTTTTTTCTGAAGTTTTTAACGACATACTTATTAAAGGAAGTAAGCTGAGTTGCCACTGAAAGGAAGTGTCAGGTAGCAAGCAGGTGAGAACTCTGGACGTCCATTGTACCTAATTCCTGTCCCTGCTGAGTCTTCATAAGGATGAGTTTTGTGTTGGGAATAACTCCAAAGGCTTGGTCTGGAGCAGATGCACCCACACAGATGTGTGTCTGTTGAATTGGCTTGTTTATGGTGCCTGATTTTAGGCTGACGGTGGCTCTTCATGCCAGCTTTCTACCAGGTGGGAGAGAGGATACACAGTGCTTGCTCTGGCACAAGATCTTTATATATAGCACAAATCCATCAAAAATGTTTGACCTGTTTGAACCAGGAAGGAGTCTGTGTGCTGTCCTTTTCAATCTGGAATTAAATGGCCAAAACGTGGTTTTGTTGTGTTATCAAACCACAGCCTTCAGCTTTGTTGCGTGCCCTTAGGCAGGTAGCTGGGATGGGCAAGTCCTGAGGGCACGAGCAAGTGATGTCCCTGGAGAGGGGGCTCACTGCCCCAGCCATGACAGCAGCCTAAGAAGAATGACTGAACGCCAGGGGCATGAAAATAAAAGTGCAGGGTGAATGGGATACATTTCCCTGGGTAACAAAACCAAAGGAAGCACTCTGTGTGACCCAGCTGCATGTGATCCCTGTGGTAGCATGTTGCCTTTAAATTCCTGTTCCCATTACCCAACTCTGCACCCAGGATCAGGAAGTCTCTGAACCTCAGACTACTGAAAGCCACAAGAATGCTCTCAAGAAGTATTACTGCAGCATCTGGTACTCTCTCCCCACCACCTATGCCAAATAGAGGGAGTTTAGTCCCACTCACTCCAGCTGTGTCTGTGTTTTGCAGCCTAGAGAGGTGTTTCAGCAAGGCCAGAGGGCTCAGCCTGTCCTCAGCAAAGCTGCAGCATTCAGTCATCCTCCAGCTGCAAGCACCTGTTTTTCACAAAACCCCTTTAATTACAGATTTTTAGCATGAGGTTCTGACTCTCCTTAGTGACCCCAAATAACAGAGTTGTGCAAGGGGAGCTCTCTTTATTCCTTGGGAGATATTTTGGCTGTACACGTATTTACAAATCAACTAGAAGTTGCCCCATGCAAAACAATTATTTTGCAGAATCTGCCCTTTAGCTTCCATCTCTGTTTTTTTTGTTGTTGTTGTTGCTTTTTGGGGGTTTTTTGTTTGGGTGTTTTGGGGTTTTTTTTGTTGCGGGTTTTTTTTTTTTTTTCATATTGCTTTTTGCCTATCATTTAAGTTACACTGAGATTTGGCCTCACATTTTCTGAAAGTATCATTATTGAGAGAAGGCATCATCAGAAGGTCAGCTATGTCCAGAGGGCTTTGGGGAGTGGGGTACGTCCCTCAAAAGGAAAGCTGCTAAGTTGTGGGGATCTCTTTTGGTGACAGATCCTTCCACTTGTTCTTGTGATTAGATCCTAGCTACCAGACACTTCCAAATGCCAGGAAAAAAATCCAAATTTCAGTAAGACAAAGTAGAAACAGTCAGAGCACTCTGCAGCAGCTCAGCTACATTCACAGACCCAGGCACCAGTGCACAGAGCACATGAAGCCTCAGAAAGTTCACCATAAGAAAAGCTAAAGGTTGCCATGTGAGCATTTGCTATGAAGGCAAACGGGTTTCTTTAAGGTTAGTGAAGTTGCACAGGTTGCAATGGTGAATGCATCCTAAGAGATCTCAGTGAGGGCTTCTGAGTCCCTATTCTTTCCCTGAGCACTGATCTGTTACCCCAGAGGTCCTTTCATACATGGAGAGTGCCAGGGAGCCAGAGGCAGTTCCACTGCACTGAGTTGGTCAATGTGAAGAAGCAGTCAAAGGCTGCCAGCTCCAGTAGGAGAGAGTGTGGCTTTTTAAGAAATATGACAAACTTTCCTTCACTGCAGAATTAATGGAGAAATCTTTGTCTGCAGGGAGATACCATCAAACCAGTGGGACTGTGGATCAGTGAGGAAGAAAAAGCAGCACCAAGCCAGCTAACACGTTTTACTACTCCTGGCAGGATGGTCACTGGTCCCCAGGAGGCAGTGGGGTCAGAGGCTGTGCTGTGAGGATCAGTGGTGGCCTCAGCATAAACATTTTCTAAAAAATTTCTAATGCACATTTTTGTAATCCACATTTTTGTAATCCACATTTTTGTAATCCACAACCCTGCAAAGGTTTATGGATGTAAGTGTACTAAAAAGCTCACCAAAATAGACACCTAATCTATGCTCAAATTAAGACTTTTTTTCCCAGAGGGCTTTTACAGAATGTCAGTACTATGTGTGACACTTCATTTCTTCACAAATCGCCCACAGAGCAGAGAACCTCAGGGATGTTTTACTACACTGCTGCTGAGCAGTCAAATTGTGCACAGAGATGTATCACCACAGCACTTGGTGAAGTCCATAGGATTTTTTCTTGTGTCCAGTAATTTTGCATGCCAGCAGGACTACAATAGTTTATGGTCACTGTCTAAACAGTGTGATATTTCTTCAAGCCTCACCCTGTTCCTAAGAAAAAATACTAACAAACAAATGGGTCATGGATGAGAACTCTGCTCAAGCACTAAGTCAGGTTTTCAGGGCAAATTGCTTTTGTCTACCCTGCACCTTGGGGAGCAGATTGGGCCAGTTGTTCCATCAGGATGAGGAGCCACAGCCGAGCAGAGCAGGGTGTGCAGAGCAGTGGCCCCTGCCCCCAGTGCCCAGTCCCACTTGTCCCTGTGTTGGCCCTCAGCCCCTGCAGCCAAACTGAGGGGCCTGGCCAGTGCAGTTGTGTATTGTGACTATGCCACAGTACATCTGAGTGGTTCTTTGTGATGGTTTTAGGTGTGCTACAGCTACTGTTGGTTGTTGCCCAACAATAATGACAGGAAAAGCAAACAGCAGGTGGAACTTGACAGCGGGATCCATACCCAGCCACCAGAAAGCTGTGTAATATTTATCCGGATGTCTGATTTCCACTGAATCCTACTGTTACACAATGTGTTAGCACCTCCACTAATTGCTTATGGAAAGAGAACTGAGCCAAGCAGATCTGCCACCAATAGTGTATGAACTGGAGGAGAAAAGACACATAAGGATGACAGCAGTGGTCCCACCACACTGAAATCCAGCTTCACTCTCAGGACCGTGTCCTTTCTGTACTGGGGTGGAGAGCATGGATAAGGGCTGGCAGGGTTGGCAGGAGTGAGGCCTCTCTACAGAGGGACAGTGGTGCTCAAAGCGGGAGCCAGGCACATCCTGTCCAGAGAAACTTCATTAACACAGAATCAGGGAATCCCTTGGAAAACACCTTTAAGACCACTGACTCTGTTAACCCAGCACTGCCAAGTTCACCACTGAACCGTGTTCCCAAGTGCCACATCTACACATCTTTTAATACCTCATGGGACAGTGATTTCACCTGAGCAGCCTGTTCCAATGCTTGACCACCCTTTCAGTAAAGAATTTTTTTCCTAAAATCCAATCTAAACCTTCCCTGGCATTGCCCATACACTAAGTCTTATCTCCGGGTCTGCTGTTGCGTTTCCTTCTTCCTGGTGCGTATTAGTTCCTTATGAAGCACAGAAGACACGATCCAAACAGCTTCGGAAGAGCGAGGCCAGTGCTTCCTCTTTCCCGAGGGAGGAACAGCAAATGCCACATCTCACACTGCCAAGAGGCAGCCGTTCCACCCCAGGGACACACCAACGAGGAGTGGTGCTAAAATTAACCTTTTATTAACACCTGGCACTTCCTGCTTTTAACAAAAGCTTTAGAAATCCACTGCTTGGGGTGGTTTCTTTTTCGCTCTAACGAGCAGCAAGCGGCTCCCCGGCCCGAGGCGAGCGCCGGCAGCAGGAGGTTCCCCGCCCCGGGCCCCCCACACCCGCCGCGGGGCCGCTGCCAGTGGCCTCCCCNGGCGCCCGGAGGAGCAGGTGGGTGCCCGCCCGTGAGGGGTCTGGGAGGGCGGGCCGCGGCTCCGGGGCTGCCCCCGCCACCGGGCAGCGGCAGAAAAGCGGAGACGCCTTTTGATTCCTCTCCCGTGGCATTCCCGGTGCAGCCCACCCATGCGAGCCGCTCCCGGGTAACGCTCCATTGCGGCGGGGCTTATGCAACCTGCGTGGGGCTGCCCACGCGTGGTGCTGGAATATCCCGCCAGTGGGCCCGCCTGACCCTCGTTCTTCCCTCTGGGACGCTCAGTCCGTCTGGAGGAAAAGGGGAGCAGATGTACGAGGGCAGTCCCGGCACGGCATCCACATGTATCTCGCTGGAAATAACCGGGGTGCTCTTGCCATCCCCGGAATTCCCCCCAGTACTTGAGCTCTTGTGTTCGTTCGCTTGAGTGTTTCAAGCTTATAGTCTTTGTATTACTTAGGAAACGTAATATATTGTAGCTGGAGGAAAACACCAACTCTTTTTTTTTTTTTTGGTCTGCTTCAGGATTTATATTTTTATGGCGTGGAAGTGGGCTTTTTGCTTAGGAGCCGTTTCCCTATTGTTAGCTGTAAACTGCCTTTCCAGGCACTCTTTTGTTTTGCAGACAGCATCATCCCGGTGTTTAGACAAAGGCAGTGCTCTTAATGCACCTTTATTGATGTTTCATTTAAAGGAAAAAAGAACACAACCTTTTTCATGCACAATACTAGAATGCAATGATCTGCTCTGAAATGTACTAGCACTCATGATTGCACAGGGGCAAACAGAGCTGCAGGAGCGCATCCCTAAGTAATTTCCAGATGGTTTTGATTTCGTTAATCATTTTTGTTGAAAATTCTTATAAGACGCTCTGCACTTAACCATAAATGAGCCATGTCACAGCTGAAGTAGTCTAGTATTGGAAAGTGAGTGGTAGTACTAGCCTGACATTACATCTAGAAGCGGGCCACTCTGAAAGATTCTGGTAGTTGAGAATTCACTTAGCCACATTTACATAAGTCAGCACATCTTCTTGCTCCTTTCTCTAGAAAAATGGGGCAGAGCAGAGCACATGCCTGAATGTATGGTAAGGTCAGATGCGCCAAGGGAGGCTCAGAGTTCTCTCTGTGTCCATAAGCCCGCCTGCAGGATGTCGCGGGAGGCAAGTAAGGAATACTTGCTGGTTCTGCTTACTGTCCTCCCTGGAAAGAGAGGTTAAAAAGTTGCACCAGATCATCTCATGTATTAGTGTGCTCAAACTAGTTGTAGTTCCTTGCCAAGGAGCTTTTCGTTGCAGTTTACAGCTGCTTCTTAGCGACGGGTGTGTTGTGGTTTCAGGGGATGGTGCAGGCTGAAGAGCTGCCTTCCAATGGTGCCTAAACACATTTTGAAATTAAACTGGTAAAGGTACTGCTTGGGTGGCCACAGCCACACTTGGCTGACAAACTCTCCACTTTTCCCAGGCACAGGTAGTGATCCTGGCCCTTTCTGACAAGTTGTGGTGTAACAATAGGATAGCAGAAATTTTTAATAGGTCACATTGAAGAAGGAGAAAATCCTTCCTGTTTATTGGATATGTTTCACTGTCATAGCACAGAGTAGTTTTTCTGCATACTGAGGTGCAGTCAGCTGGGAAAATAATAAACTGGATTTGGAAATACGGATTATCACTTGCCTTTATTTAATATACAGAGAGAATTTAAATATTGGACAAAATAACGGTAAAATAATAATAATTGCATAAATAAGAAGTATTATTTTATTTTTATGTGTAGGGAAGACACAAGGAGTTGGTGGTACCCTCACTTGCTGCAAACTTTGGCAGAAAGTCCCAGATTCTCTTGTTCAAGAGAAGAACAAACTTTTAGCTTAGTTTGGAGGGGCTCCTGTGTCACCAAGCCTTGTCACGCTGTCATGAGTGTGTTCAGTTTTCTCTCAAAATAATCAGTTTCCCCTGCCCTTTTTGCTCTCGTGGAGAAATTGTTGCTGATCTCTGCAGTTCCAAGGCGCAGGGATCCTGTTTCCAGGCTAGGTCCTTGTTGGAGTCTCTCGCGGAGGCCCAGCGCTATGGCTGTGTTTGCTGAGGGTATTTGCACTGCCAACACAGACTCTGCTCCTCAGCCCGTGTTTTCCTGTTCCACCTTCTCTCCTGAGCTATAAATGTGTGCACAACTTTAGTCATGTGTGCAATGCAAAAGAGAGGAGTCAAAACCTGCTTTGGTGTTGATAGGCATTCTTATTTCTCTCATCTGGTGTGAAGTAAAGCCTGCATGAGAGAAAATCCTTTGGCCTTTTTTGAGAGGACTTTTAGGTGAGGATCTGGGGCCAAACCCTCTGGCTTTAATTTTTTATTGAAGCTTGTTATTGTGTCAGCACAAGCATGCTTAATGAAGTTACTGACAGGTACATTTCTGAAAGAATGGAAGGATATGTAACTAAGTGTTATACATAGCCTTTGAAATTCATTATTGCAATAGACTGTAGAATTACCCACTTCTGTGATTAGATTTAAAAGCTGAACTGGATGATAATTTGATTTGTATTCTTTGTTTGCATGCAAAGGTAATTATACCTATTTTAGTCTTCAAAGCAGTGCAGGACTTGGGTAGTTTCTTCCACCTCTCCTGTATTTCGGTGCTGGGGTTCAGAAGAAGTAACTGAAGGCACCCAAAGGTTCATCTGCTCCTGAAGCCATGGGAGTAGGTTGCTGCTTTGCCCCTCAAGGACACAATTTTTTCCTAACTGTTGATAGTCAGACACACAAATTGTCCTGTATTTTCAACATCACTAGAGATAAGGGCCTCAAACCTCCTTCTCTAACCCACTTCCTAAAATAGGTTAGCCACTGTCACATTACTGCATTCTAATAAATCTCATCAACACCTATAAATTAAACTATTAAATAAGAATAGAAAAGCAGGAGTGTGTATTAATAGAAGTTGATGCAGAAGTCCTGCATTTGCATTGCCTGCATCCTGCACATGCCCTGCAGCAGGACATGAGGTGGTATCAGCAGGATGCACAGCAGCCTGTCTGTCTGTAGGGACTTTGAAGCCAAGCTGTGTGTCACAGTGGAGCTCCTGACAGCTGTGGCACTGTGGTTGCCTTCTGTACTGAGAACTGTGGGCAGTTCCCTGTCTAGGCAAGGATGGTGTTTAGTTCCTTGTAATCAAAATTGAAGGCGATAACAAAATTCACAGTTGCTTCAGTAAGGCCAGGATCTCCACATCATGCTGGTTTAGGAAACACAAAATCCATGGTGCTGTTCAAGTGTAAAACCAAGGCTTCTAGAAAATGTTTTAAGTGCAGAGTAAATATGTACTACATGTATTTGCTAGTAGATTTATTAGCATAGACTATCACCTTTTCATTAACCCAAGTCTGTAAGCCTTTGGGATGTTTTATTCTTATTTTGAACAGTGTTTTGTGGCTGTATTTATCTTCTAATAGATGGCTTCAGAGTTAGAGGTGCTGTTACATAAGGGTTTTGAGAATTGAGAACTTCGGTGAGGAGGTATGGGTGTCTTAACTAAGTTCAAGCCCTGAACTTTTTTAGTAACTTTACAGTATCACTAGTATTTCTCCAGAATGGGGAGAACGAGCAGAAACAGACCTAGAGAATATATAAACAGAACTAGAGAAAATATCAGTAGACCTGTGGTATGCCTTGTGTAAAATCTTTATTAGACTGTTGGGTGGTTGTGTGCCGTGCTTCTCAGAATGGTATAATTTCTGTCATAAGTCAGTAATGACCAAGAATGTTTTAAAGTACACTTATATATGTGGAACTTGTAATGCCTAAGGCTGGAAACCTATTTCTAGTTTATTCCACATTGAGATAATCTGAAAATTGTAGGCTTCTCCCGCTCACAGTTGCTGGAATTTGTTTCCGAAAGTAGTCATGCTTGACAAGTAGGACTTAATCCCAAATTTGTCCTGGCTCTCCAAATAAATTAACTCTGTTACAGAGATTCATAACTGTAAAATAATAGATAATAATAACTTTCTTAAAAGCATTATTAAGTTTTCTGGGGCTTAACAGCATATGAAGAAAAAACTCCAACCCTTCAAACATACCTGTAGCACCTACTATAGACAGGATGATATGCTCTGTTTGAATGATGGGAAGATCCCATTTTCTTAAAGAAAAAAGTATTCTGGAGATAGAAGCAAATAGAAATTTCCTCTCTTTAAGAGGCAAAATTAACAGCTGTTGCTTTTCAGCAAGCCAGTGCATTTGATTCCATGCGGAACGTATGGGGATTGCAAACCTTTTTGCTGAGTCAAGCTGACCAGTTTTTGTGGGGAGATAGAGATAGTGCCAAAGGCACTCCTGCCCCTGGTACATTGCACCTGTGGGAATTACTAAAGAGTGGGAACAGCCTTGCCCTCCCAGCTGTGGGTGTGATAAAAGAGTGAGTTAGCTGGTGGAGAGAATCAGCTGGAGCCTGCTGGCCATGCTGTGAGGAGGAAGGGGCAGGCATCGCACTAGGGACAGGAGGGAGCAAGCAGGAAATGCAGAAGGAAGAGAGAAAGAGCCAGAGCTGTGTGGAGTTGCCCGTGGGAGGCTGCAGAGAAAAGGTATGAGAGACTTCTATGTTTATAACAAGGTGCTGACACTTGAAGCCTTCTGAAGTTTTATTGAAGCATTCTGAGTGTTGTGGCCGCCTTGACAATGACAAGTTTCAGTGGGGGTCTTGATAAATGAAATCCCATGGAAATTAAATGTTGCAGGTATAGTGAAAAGATGGATTAGATACTGCATTTGATCTAGTCTCTATGTAAAATTGCAGTATGGATGGGGTCAAGTTAAAGGGCAGGAGCATAAGAGTGTAAACAGCATCCTGAAGTGGAGGAGAGAGGCAGTAGGCTTCCTCCTGTGCCAGATTACTGTCTTTCACACTTTGTCATCTGGTGTTGTATTTGTGGGGAATTTACTACCAAAATTATGGGACTATTTTTTTATGTTTATCAAGGAAAGCCTCTATTCTTTTTGAAGCTGTATCTGTTCTACCCATATACAAGTTAAAGTATCGGGAAAAGCCTTTTCATCTCTTTAACACAAAATTTCTCCTGGTATTTCATAGTTTGTTCCAGCAACTGTTGATTCTAAACTTGAGTTGCTGTAAAAGCTGACTAAAGGGAATCTGGCTCCATTGCTTTTTTACATTGTTTCTTGTTTCTATAGAAACATCTTGTCTCAATTTTATAAATTATTTCTAGAGTCTTGCTGTAAAAAGCATGTTAACCCAATCTTTGGTTTGCAATCTTTTGTTTAAACTTCCTCTAAGTATGTCACTCTTATTGGTAGCTTCTGTAAAGTACTTTGTTATTAAGAATTCTTCTCATTTTCTTGCATTTGCTTCTTTTTCTCAGGGTAAGAAGATACACTTAGTTTTTTGCTGTCCTGTTTTTCATCTGGAATTGAGGGGGTTTTTTTTCCAAACCTATTGATCTTTTCATAGTTATATATCAGATTAAAATTAGCCTAGAGGAATGAACCTGGTTGGTGGTGGTTGTTTTTTTTTTCTCTCCACACAGTTGAAATTAATTTTATCTTTATATCTTTATAGTCTGTTGACTGAATATCAAAATCTTTTTAGTCCTTATATTTACAAGGTTAAATACTAACTGTTAGTTTTACGCTAGCAAAGGGATACCCGAAGTATTTTCAGTTTTAGTTTGCATCTCCTAAAAAAGATAACTCTGAGGCACTCTCTCCTGAACGTTAATGTCCCAACTTACTGAAAAATACTCCTATGTTTTTGAAAGTAAGCTTGTTCTTAAAGTCATATCTGGCTCACTTTTTTGACATTTAGGTGTCTGTGGGCTTCAGATAGCAGACACACCACCTGTTCCCTGGAGTAAAAATAGCCACGACTGGAGTAAAATAGATAGTGAGCAGTTAAATACTGCAGGGAAAACTTAGTACTTGAAAAAAATGAAATGTGCAAATGGGCATGTAAATGTAATATCCCTACATTTCTTTATTAGAAAGTTGGGGGTTTTTAACATCTCATTCAGATGTGATTAAACACATGCTTGCTGTGAAACTCAAAAGGGATTTCTTTTCTATATAATGTGGAAATAATTCTCTTACATATGCCATTCCTTTTCTTCCTTTTATAACTATACCTGTGATGATTTGTGATCTGAGGTATGTCAACTTGAAGGCTGCTTTTCTGTGTTGGAAGTGAACATTCTGTATGCCTTTGTGTCCTCTCTCATTGCCTTCTTTGCCCAGCAGCACTTTTTTGACTGTAAAATCATAAGATTTTACATGCAGAGTAATTATTTTCCCAATTCATTGGCCTTTTCTCCTCCATTGTTGGAGTTCATTGTTGTCTAATGCCCTGTCAGGCAGTTCATGCAAGAAGAGGGGCAATTATAGACTTGTCCTCAGTCTGGTGCTGCTGTTCAGTCGGTGGTGGGAATTTTTCAGGTTGTTTGAGCAAAAGAAGACGGTTTTCTTCTATTCATTAGTCGTGACCAAATAAAAGAATGCTACTTGGTTTGCTTTAATGGATCTTGTACCTTCAGAGTGGTTGAATGGGTTTGTTTTTCTTTTACAAAACATCCTAAATCATCATATGGAGCAGGTTCCTTATGTTCATCTGTTCTCTCCTCCCACGGAACAAAGGCTCTTGAACTTTGAACTTTATCCAATTATTCCACTCATGTCGGTTACTTGGGGTTTTTTTTACACACACACACAAAAATCCCAAACTAAACACCTCATCTCAAGATTCTTAGGCTAAATGTGGAAAACTGTGGATCAGGCTGCTGCTTCAGCAGATGAAATGCCTGGAAAATCATAACTATACCTGTTCTCCACACAGCCATGTCAGAGGTGAGGTTACAGAACTGAAACTTGTGTTTACTTTAGAGCTGTTCAGTCCTCCCAGCAGAAAAAAAGTAAGTGTTAAATCTGTGCTCCCATGCTATTTTTGATTAGCCACAGGAAAATAACTTCTCAAGTGTGTAGGGTAGTGTTGTGTCCCTCTTGGATCCATTTGTGTTCTGCAGGCTTTCTTGGTGTGATCTGCAAATGGTCAGTTTCAGGAACTGTGCTCTCAGGAATTTGAGGGGAAAAGACAACAAACTGGCTGCATTACAGTTGAGGAGATGCAGAGAGGGATCAGTCACTGGCCATTGTGAAAAGTCCAGTGCTAACTTTATCCTTCTCTCCTAGGGAATAGCACATGACTCACTGCAATGATGGCTTCTTTCCGGGGGGAGGATGTTCTGATGGGATGTCATGTTTTGCTGCCTGGTCAAAGCACCCTTTGATAGGAAGGGGGTAAGCAAGAAGGAAGATTGTCCTGTCAGACTGGTGTGGAAGACTGGCATAGAGAGACTGTCAGCCTCTGCTCGTGACGTACCACGTGTTTTCCTGAGTTTAGGAAGCAGTGATTTGCAGTGAATGTGTGGGAGTTTGCCATGAGCAGCAGTAGTTAGTGGTCAGAACACGGAATTTTGTGTGTTGTTTTGATGACAAACATAACTGGGAAAACCACAACCGGATGTTAGTTGGGCTCAATAGGATGAGTAGGACTTTGCCTTCTTTGTTTTAAAGCTAGTCAAGGAAAAGATTCCATTAAATGGGGGATTTTCTTTCAGAAGCACTTCAGGGATATAGGAGTATCAGCTGTTCTGGAAGCAGACGCAACTTGGCACTTAATAGCTCCTCTGTGACCTCATTTGTAGGGTTTCATTCTGAAAAAAGGTAATTTTATGGCATCCTGCATCACATCTGCAAGAGCCTGTCATGGTTCTCCTTGAAGCATCAAAGCCCCTAAGTCATTTGGCCTTAACAGAGGGGAAAATTTAGTTCCAGGTTTCAGTATTAAAGGTTTTCAGAGTTTGGATCTTCAAGTTCTGAGTTTCTGCCAGTAAACAGTGGGAGACAGCAGCCTGTGGCTTTGCTGATGAAAATGTGCCATTTTGAATAGGGAGGGAAATTTTACAATACCAAACATCTGAAAAGACCAGAGGAAATGAGGTGGTTGATGGGAACCTGCAGGTACCAGTGGGTTTGTGAAGGACATTGTATTGAGCAGTGGAGCAGATCAGATGCTTCCCTTTCTGTTCTGTATGATAACTCTGTTTTTCACTTTAAATAATTTAAAATAAAAAATTAGAAACCAAATACAAAATTGAGTATGGAGTGCTGCAAGCTCTGGAGACCCCAGCACAGAAAAAAACATGGACCTGCTGGAATGAGTCCAGAAGAGGGCCATGAAGATGCACCTCTCCTGTTAAGACAGGCTGAGAGAGTTGGGGCTGTTCAGCCTGGAGAAGACTCCAGGGAACCATTATAGCACTTTCCAGTGCCTAAAAGGAGAGAACTGGAGAGGGATTTTTTACAGGGGCATGTAGGAATAGGACATGAGGGAATGGTTTCAAACTGACAGAGGATAGATTCACTCTAGGTCATCCCAATAAGTTTAAAATGAAATTATATTGATATAAAATTAATTTAAATTACAGTAAGAAGTAATTCATTACAGTAATTTGATAAGAAACATTAGGTTAGGAAACAAATGCAATCAGCATTTGTAATACATTCTGATTTAGACTTATTCACTTAGGAAAGCCTTGTTCTCCTTTCTCCTTCAGGAATAATACCATAGGAGTGTATTTGGTGAGTATCAGCCAGTTGGAGGAAAGGGGGGAAGAGAATTCTTGTCTGGGAGGCAGTGCTGCTGTTCCTCGTTTTTTCATGAGATATTTTAGGCATGTATTAATCTATATCCATCTAGATCTCTGGCTGCACTGCTGTTCCCCAATCCCTCTGAATTTCTTCATCACTCCTGTGTCTCAGAGAGTGAGGAAAGGCAAACGAATGTAGATGAAGTGGCCCTCTCTTACATTCCCTCCTGAACTGTACCAGACGAAGTCTGGGAGTGCCCCCTGCATGGCACCTGTTATTTGTGAGGAGAAGAGCAGCTGGGAAAGGCCTGGAAAGCATGTTTTCTCTGGGGCTAGTGCAGCTCAAGAAACTCCCTCTGCTCCCTCCTGATAATTGATTCTTAAAAGTTATGAAGCCTAGGCTGGGTTGTTTGATTTTTAAAACTAGCAACTTTGAAACAGACACTTCTCCTTTTACAGGGGGAAGCTCTGGTTTTGCAGAGGCAGGGGGGTGCAGCTGCTTGGAATGGGCACATTTCTCTCTCTGCGTTTTGTCTGTTATGGTAGTGGCTGTCTAGCTTCAGGCTGATTCAGCAAGATTAGTATGAAAATAGCCCTATGAAAATAGTCCAGTAAAAATTAAAGAGTCAGCTGGGAACTGTGTGTTCGCTGAAGACGGCCAGCTCTAAAATTGTTTAGAGAAGTATTTTTCGGTGGAAGAAAAAGCTAATAATTTGGTTCTGAGGTTATGATTTGAGAGCTACGGCTCGTATATGGGACTGCATGCCGTTTTACTGTTGCCTTGAAAGTTAGAGAGAGAAATTCTAGCTGCAATGTTAAAGCTTATTTATTATTCCTGAGCAGTTTGGAGTGTTGTAATATTACTGGCATTTGCCCTAAGGTTCTGTTTTAGCTACACCTCTAAAGAAATGTAGTTGTCCAGCACGTGAAATAAATATTAGGCAATAGTAAAGAAAAATATGCCATCAGTGTTTCATGAGTGTTCATCTGTTCTCAGTTTCACTTGCTTTTTGCTGAGTTGCCTGAAGCAAGATATACTTAGCCTGAATTAACTGAAGCAGACTTTGAAATCTTGAGAATTTCCATGATCATTCTGAAAGGTTTTGTAAAATATTTGGAAAAATAACTTGACGCTTGTTCTGTAATTAAACATACACTTGTCAGTCTCTGTGCCTGGCAACTCCCTGTGTGTAATCACTTTAGAATCCATGAATCCTTGTTTGAGAAGGTGAGGGAAGGCTAATGAAAAAATCAAAAATACCTGGACAGCCTAAGTGAGATGGAATTTACTGTGTTTACCTTAAGAGACAGTGTGCAACCTCTTGCTGTTAGCTTATCAAAGCAAGCAGAGCTGCAGGTGCAATGGTGCATCCTGCAGCTGCCTAGTACAGGAAAGGTGTTGCTGGCATGGACACGTGTGGTTAACCCTGCTTAGCCCAGTGGGAGCTTCAGAGGAGCTTGCAGACCTGTGCCTGCTGGCACAGCCTCCTGGCCAGTGCTGTGCTTGCTCTGTGCAAAGGCTTCCAGGACCTTGCTGAGCACCACTAACGGGACAGGGGCAGAGAAGTGATGTGTATGTTTTCCCTCTCCTGGCTGCCCTGGCCATGGCTAGAGAATGTAATGATTTCTCAGCTGTTCTCTCAGAAGTGGTCTCTGCACCGGGAGCTGTGCTCTGATCCTCTCCACTGTCGTCTGTCACATGCTCCCTCTGGTCTCTGCGCGCAGGAAGCAAATAAATGTATTTTCCCTTCCCAGCACATCCCTTCTCTTTTTCCCTAGTTGTTGTGATCAGTATACACTTAGGCTAAGAGTCTGTTTGTCTTCCTGTGCTCTTTGGGAATGGAGGGATAAGAGCTCCATGGTGTTGCCAGCCCCACCGGGTTTTACAGGCGCTCGCAAGAGGCCCTGCTTTTCCAGAAGAGACTGATCTTGACACATTGGGATTATTGATGAGTCAGTGTTTCTTTGAATTAAATAAAGCACAGTTAAATTCTAAATGCTAAAGGAAGACCAGTAAGGTGGAGAAAACAACCTGGGCCTGTGAAGTGGGCTGAAACGAGACAAGGGAGAGTGTCTGTACATAACCTCCAGTACTGCCATTCTCCCCTCTCAGGCTCTTCTGTAGAACTGCAGAAAGAATATTAGTTATGAATTAGTTATGAACACATTACTAATTAGGCTTCCTGCACCTGTCCCTTTATGGGATTCAGTACTGAAGCTCAAACCAGACTCTTTATGAATAAGTAAATTTAAACAAAAAAATCCAGATACTTTCAGGTGAGGGACTGTTGGTTTTTTTCTTTCAGCAGCAGCTGTAGACTTTTACCCAGAGCATTCAGCCAGCAGGTTCTGCATGGTGGCCTGAAGTCTGGCCTAGAAAAACAATATTGGCTTCCTTTGGTCTTTGCTGGATGTTTTTCTGTAAGAATGGTAATTCACTTTATTATTTGCTCTTAAATGGAGAGCCTTGCACTGGTGTGAAAGAAAATTTCTGTTTCTCTACCAAGACCATGCCATGGAACAAGGGATGCTGAATATCATTCATCCTTGAAGATGGAACATGTTTGCTTTGAATCTGGGAGTAGACTAATTGCACATAGAGCTTGTGGGCAATTTGTAGGACCTATTGATCAGTCGACTGAATTATTTATGAGTATCTGCATGTGTTTTCACTGCTGCCTAACAGAAGCATTAGAAGACTCATGCTCATCATCTTGAAAGCATGTTTGCCTTGTCATATCCAAACACAAGGCAATAAGATTTTGTGCAAAGACTCTCTGGACACAGAGATGGAAGAGAGATGGGATCTCAGGCTCTAATCTAGTTGAAATTTACATGTTTACATGAAACATTCATGTTTTCTGCAGTGATATTTACCTGCAGCATCTCCATTTAAAGACTGACCTCTGCCTTCCTGTGCATTTCCTCTGCCATTTTTTATTTCACAAAAGGTCCAGAACTTGTTTCTCCTTCCCTTTGCTTTTTTTATGCCATCACTTTGCATCTGTGCAGTCCTTGGGTCTGTCTTCCTTTGCCTGACTTGCATAGCTTCCTACACCAACATCAAGGAAAGATGTTTGTCACTTTCCTGGTCGGATTTGGTGCCCTTCCTTTCAGCAGTGATTAGTACTTCCTTCAGTTCCCTGGGCTTCAGTGCAAGATACTTGGCAGTTCATGTTTAATAGTTTGATATCTTTCTTGTAGTTCTGGAGATGTTCAGCCAAATTTCCTCCCCAAAATTAGAGGCATCTCATTTCATTGTGGTTGCCCTGCCAACCACAGGCAGGTTGCACAGACAGGTAAGATGTATGACCTCCAGGAGAGCTTGACACCTCCTCTGGAGTGGCATCTGGAGGGGAGGGAGGCTGTCATGTATTTGTAGCCCCACTTCAGATGTCCCAGGTTTGGACAAGTGACATGCTTAGCACTGGACCAAGGTCACAAGCTAAGTAGCATTTTCAATCTCTTGATTTAAGGAGTAGATCCCTTGCATGTGTACCTTAGTTTTATGCATTCAGATAGCAACAGATGAGAGACTTGTTCAGAATCACAGTAATAAAATTGTACAACATATTTCCTCTTTTTATCTTCTGTCTGCAGGTCCACCAAGACCAAAGGAACCACACCACAGAACCTGTGATAGATGACTATAAAAAGATGGGGACTCTCTTCGGAGAACTAAACAAAAGCCTTATCAGAATAGGCTTCACAAGGATGTACTTTGGAGAACGGATAGTAGAACCAGTAATTATTATATTCTTCTGGGTTATGCTCTGGTTTCTTGGCCTACAAGCTCTTGGACTGGTGGCTGTTCTGTGCCTTGTCATTATTTATGTACAACAGTAAAATTTTATAGATACTATTTGGATTACGTATTTCAACACTGTCATTATGTCAGTGGATTTATGTGTTTAAGTAAATGGGTGGTATATCAAAAGCTGCAATGCTTCAAATTGCTGAATTTCTGATGAGGGGGACTAAAATGACATTTTAAGCCAAATCAGCAGTGCCCTACTACATCTTTTAGGGGGAAGAAAGGAGATGGTTGTAATATAATGGTGTGAAATGTACTGTTCTCCGCGCTCTTGGGGCCTTAGCCAAAGGATTGGCTTTTCATTTTCCCCTCTCCCTATGTTCTTGCTTTGTATAGTGAAAATTACATGTCTGGTTTTAAGAAGACACTTAATGATGTCACTTGATGTGTTCTGTTTCACTGCTTGGGGGGGCTCATGTGCTGTTTGTTCCCTGAATCTGCATAATTTGTTAGTGTTTTGCTGAACAGCTAAATCTGCACGAGGGAGGTTTGGTAACAAACCTGCAGTGACAACCATTTGTAAGAGGAGTACAATTTCTAGACACAAAAGCAACTTTGGTTGGTGTAGTTTATAGTAAGCTCTCCCCCAGGAAACAAGCTGTAGCAGCAAAATGCCCTTATACTAACGTTAGTGACTTCACACAAGACTTGAGGTGTTGTTTAGGAGAAAGTGCAGTCCTCCATTGGCCAAGGGGTCTAATATAGTGCTGCTTTGTTTTTTGGAAATGTACTCAGCTCCTGCTGCTATTTTTCTTTCTTTATTTTTTTGTACTTGCTCTTTCTCCCAGCCCTCTTTCTTAAGATAAATATTTGGATAATTCATGGAGTTTGTAGGTAGTTCCAGCTGCAGTGTTGGACACTTGCCATTCCAGCCAGCAGTGCTAGAATGTTGTCTGCTTCCTCTGGGTGGTGTGAGAAGTGGCTGAACAACCAGATAGCAGAACAGATCTCTCAATGCTTCCCACATTTGCTGCAGTGTGGGCTCACACAAGCTAAAGCCTCGTGCAGCTAAGCAAACTGGATGTGTTTCCTCAGGCAAGGCAAGAATGGAGTTGAAACCAGGTGGTCATTTTATTTAGTAGTCCTAACTGGTTCCTTTCCATACTAGGCAGCAAAAATGCCTACCTATAGGTATTTGTCATGGGCCACACAACCTATAGAATAGGTTCTATAGATTCAGGAGTGGGTGCAAAATCCACTCAGCTCCCCATTGGCCATCCCAGGGCTGGGCTGGGTATTTCCAAGTTCTCTTCTTCTTCTGAAGAGAAACAGAAAAATGGAACAGACTCTTTACTACTTTCACTTTACTACTACTGCTAAATAGGCTACCAATTTAATATTTGCTGTGTATTACTTTTAGCAAGAAACTTAATTGCAAAATTGGCTTAATCTGTGGTAGCGAAAGTACCTATTTGCTGAAAGAGATGTAATAGGAGATGTGAAATTTACAGAAAATTACTTTTTGCAGTGATTTTTTTTCCTAAAATTTTTACAACAATAAATTAGTTGAAGATGTTGTCTTATTCTAAGACTTTTAAAGTTAAGGGAGAGTTCTCTATAGTCCCAGTCCTGCAACTGGATTCTCAAGTCCAGCTTTATGCATGGATTATTTTGTCTGTTAGGCTGTTTCCAGGACTCCTGGCCCCAGTTCTTACAGACTTTACTGTTAGAGAAATAAATAATTGTTATGTAGGGGCAGTGAACATGAAAGCCCGCTTCCTCTGGAGCCTTTTGTACTGACATGCCATCTCTAGACGTGTCCCTTGGCTTTTCGGATGAACAAGTAGTATTCTTCTGAGGAGGTAGGTCGCCTCTCTGGATCTTCAGATGACCCTGCATCTGGATTCCAGAGGCTCTGCTGAAGCAGCAGGACTGTATGGCCTGGGAGTGAGGCCCAGCTGTGTAGTTAGATGGCAACCTGTGTTGACTGGCACCTGGTTAAATAGTTATGCTGGTGGCAGGGAAGCATTGGACAGCAAAAGGTGTTTCTGAATATGGGAGGTTTTGTTGTTCACAACTTGAAGTCCCAAAGCAAACAGCAAGTACAGGCTGAGCTCAGAGCCAGGAAGCTTTATGCTCAGAAGTGCCTAGGGATAAGCTTTGGCTTTGTTTCAAGTCCCCTAGAAGGAGAACATCTGTTTACATAGATTGAATGGTGGGGTTATGTGTATTCTCCTCCTGTATAAGGGCAATATTACAAAAGCATCCTGTTGTTAAAAATAAAAAAAAAAAAAAAAAATTCCTTTCTTGCTTCCCACAATCCAGTTACTGTACAAAGGATCCCATCTAATTCCTTTCATCCCACAGGAAAAAGTGTGTCTGTGATATCCTTGTTGCAGTAGTTCTCTTGTGTCAAGACGCTGTGCTGTGAGGTGGCATGTGGTATTTCCTTGAAGTGTTGACTTTCTTCTGTACGTAAAGAAGGGGGAGCAGGGACCCATGGGTGTGACCAACAACTTCAGTGAGGACATTGTTTACGTGCATGTGACCTTTCAGTATGAGCAGAACTGTGACTGTTGCACTCATGAATTCAGTTCAGTTGTTTGTTCAATGTTCATGTTTGTGTACACATACTCCGGGGAAAGGCAGGGTAGCTTGGGGACTGAGACTGTGTTTAGTACATGTCCTATGTGGTTTCTCTTAAGGGTAACTATATCTTGTCCTTTATAGAAGTTCTGCATTTTTAAAGACTTGAAAAAATAGTGCTAGTGGTGTAAGGTTGGCTGAAAATGGAAAGGGAAGAATGCATTGCATGGACAATCCCCCTCTCCTGTCTGGTTTCATGCGTTCCCTTGTACATAACAATCTGTACTGAAGCGTCTGTCCTAATTCTGTGCTATTACTGTACTGTCTCCCTCTCATTTGCAGGGAAGGCAGGAGGAGCTAAGGAAAAAGGGGAACTGGGATGGAATCAGACATAAAGAGTGGAAAGTAGGATGTGGTGAATCGATGCATATATGTGTCCAAAGAAATTTGATCATAAATGTGTGCCAAAAATGAGGGGGGGGTGGGTAAACAGTCCTTGCTTGTCTTCTTTATTCCATCCAGACATAGTAGGAAGGCAAAGGATGCACCAAATGTTCAAAGGGTGTCCCTAGCTAAAAAAGCAGGAGGTTAATTTTAAAAAAGAAAAAGACATTTTCACTGTTGTCCATATAGTAAAAATTGACAATGTTATGTATGCTGTTACATATTATTATAATTGATAGAACTGAAAGCGCCTTTATGCATCTGTGTGTAGGACTGTATGAAAGAATTATGTCCCTGAAATCTGTGTTAAACAGCAGCAAACAATGTAATTCCTGTTGGTCAGTGTGACATTGCAAGTGTTTTACCTAACCTCCATTTTTTAAGGGATGGACTCTTCAGTACTGTTTCACACCTGCCAAATGCATAAATGGTTGGAATAGTGTGTACAGAGAAGCTCTGCAGGAGAATCTTGGAGAACCCTGTTTGCACTGAAACATCATCACATCAAAACTGTCCATCTAAAAAGGAAAAATCACATTTCTTAAAACTCTGTATTGAATGAATCTTATGGGAAAGCACTTTGTTACTCTTTCTAATAAAAAGTATTGCCATCAATGAGACCTGTGAATTCTTTGTGGTACTTTGTTCAAAGTTGCTTGGATCCTTTCAAAATGTCATGGTAGGCCCAGATGAAATAGGGGAGTGTTCAGATATTCACTGAAACCAGTTAACTTGCAGCTGGTGGAGAAAAAAACTGCAGTACAGGAGCTGAATAAACTGCATCAGATCTCTATGGTTTTAGGCAGCAAGTTGTGCTAAACTAAAAGAAAATAAATAGTAGAGCTAGATGTTAACAAAAAGCGGCAATTATGGTGTAACATAGCTTTTATTTCACAGCATATCTATTTTGCATCCAGAGCAGCCTCTGAAGGGAACCAGATGTAGTCAGGGGTGTGAAAAATCCTTTGAAGTGACAGTTGCTGTGCCACAGAAAGGTTTGGGTGTTTTCAGTTGTTGTGGGTTTTTTTTTTTTGGCTACACATAGAACATTGTGGTTCAAAACAAATCTACTTCAAACTCTTGGTTTGCTTTGCTTCTGCAGGTCAGAAAGGCATTCATTCTGCCACATCCAGCAGACCCTTAAATATATCTGTGTTGCTCAGGACACCTAGTGAGTTAAGCAGTTTATGTTTTTTTAAAGTAGCAAAGTTGAATTTTGGTCCTTTAAACTCTTATTGGTAAATATGCACAAAAGAAATAAGGCTCATTCCTGAATAAATTCAAGCCTTCAGGTTTTATTTCAGTTAAAGTATCTTTGTCAGGCCTTTCATAGGGTGGATGCAAATTCAAAACAGCCTGGCTTTGACTCTGTCTTTCCATCCTGGGTTTTACTCTAAGGTTTGGGAACTTAGCCTCTCCCCTCTGCCAGAACTGACAGCTTTATCTGCTTTGTCCATTCCTCCTTTCACTCTGGTGTTTCCTTCTCTAGGGGTGTTCACTTTGAACAGTCTTTTGCTGTGCCTAGGGTTCAGGCTTTTTCATCATTCAGTCTTCTTCAAAGCCACCTAGACAGAAAATCTATTTTCAGCTTGGTGTTGTGTTTGTTTTACTGTGTGCCTGCTTAACACCAGAGGGGAAAAAAATCAGAGGATTTTTTTAAAAGATGTGTATGCTGGTCAGTCACTTTTTTACAGTGCTTATATGATGGTTACCAAACTGTAATTTGCAATCACCAAAGAGAGCACTACAAATGTGGAGGGTAAGGAGCTGTTGGGAGGTTGGCACCAGGATTTTGAGAATATACTGGTCAAGCAGCATGTGGCCTAAGAGTTGTTTCAAGCTTAAACAGGCAGGTGGACTTTTAACTTCCCTTTAACTTCCCTTTGCTTCTGGGAATATCTCCAAATACATATAAAATCATCAATATTCCTTCTGCATTTACTCCGAAGAGAACTGAGTTTTCACCAGCTCTGTTTTGCAAAGAGGAACCAAAGGGGATGAGAATGGGTAAGGGGAATTGGACTAATAATAGCAAGTTTTAACTTGCATGCAAGCTTTTGGTCTTTTCAAATTCTGGTCTTGTACTATCCAGGTAAGATCTGGATCTTGTGTGCAGTTGTCACAAGTCTTTATTGCCCACCCCCCCCACCTATATATGTATTTTCTAATGAGTACAAAAGTGAAGCTGCTGTGATGTTTTTTCTGGTTTACTGAGAACTACACACCTTCTTTTTCCCCTCAGGTGGGAAGAGGGGTGTGGCTGGATTAGAGCCCTTCTGGTGACAGGAGCTGCTCTTGCTACAGCCTCAGGGTAGCTGTCTCCTTCCCAGGGTACAGCAGGCTACCAGAAGGACTTTTACACCACAGTCCAAGGGATTTGATCAGGCACTGTTTGAAACAGAGCTGTTAGAGAGTGCAGTGTCTAGATTTTATGTTCATTGATGAAATTTAGTTAAGCCCCGTTCTTTCTTGGCTTGTCCTGGTGCATCACCTCGTGTTCAGAATGAACGTTGCTTGTGGCAAATTGTTCTGCTTCTGGAACCCATCTGTGTGTGTCTAGGCATCTTTCAGTTGTACCATTTACTCTTAATTGCATTTTAAAACATGACAAGGGAAAAGGGCTCATCTTCAGTCCTCATTTGGATGAGGGTTTAATTAATATATGTGAGAAGGGAGCCAAATTAGTCTCTGGCACACTGCTGAGGGCTTCCTTTCAGAGGAGAAAGATGCTAACTGATGTGTGAATGTAATGAATGTACAGGGTACATGGATTTGCATAATGTCCAGAATAGGCTGTAGACAGTGACCATTCTTCTGTCCTAGTTCACAAATTAATGTTCTGGTTTTTATTGTGGCAATCTTCCTCAAGCTAGCTGGAACATACTTCCTAGGTGCACAAAGTACATAGCAAAGAAATGAATTATTAAGGAAAATTCTCTGTCAGCCAAAATCCTGGTCTGGAACAGGAAGTCTCTTCCTGACTTGAATAAAATTTGAAGCAGGGCTTTGGCTTATTAAATCTTCATGTTGAATATTTTTCCTGTTTGTTGTTTTAAACCATTCTTGCATTCATGTCCTTTCTAAAAGCTGGTAATAGCAGTCCAAAATTCTTGAAAGCCACTCCTCTGTCAATAGCTGTTACCATTGGGGCTAAAGGTAGCCTGTGAATATGGAATGGCAGGTCACTGGGCAAGAGTGATGTGTATTTAATGCTACCTGGCTGGTGTTACAAAGCCTTCAAGCGGGTTTTTGGCATTTCCTTTGCTGTCACTTTCTGTATTTATGCATCTTGTTCGGTGCTGAATGAGAGCTTGCATTAGCCAAGTACCTGATTTCCTCAGGCATTTCTCTGAGCTTGTTCTGTGCTGCTGAACAGACTCCAGAGAGCTGGGCACGCACATAACTGTCCTTTGCTTCCTGCTAAGAGAGGAAATACTGTCTGGCACCCCACAGCTCATCCTGATAAGATTAGGATAAGCGTGTTGATGCAGTTTTACTGAGGGAACAAACATTTCTATGCCTCTCTGCATCTCCCTGTTGCAGAAAGGGGGAAAAAAATTAAGAGTTTTGAGTCGATTTTTGATGCTTGGTAGATAAGAGAACTAAAGGCATGCAAGAGTTTGAGTAATTTTTTTTTTTTTTCATTTTGCTTCCTAGTTTCTTCATTCCATCTGTGATTAGAGAGATAAGACAGTATTTGGCTGAGCTCTGTTAGCAAGAGTTTAACTTGGCTCTTAGTTAACAGGGTATTCAACATGTACATACAAATTGCTGCATTTTTTACCTTTCCATCAGAATATCTATTTTTTGTTGTTCTAATGAATTAGCTTTGCCTTTTTGGTTTTTGGGTTTTTTTTAAGGAAATAAAAAAAAAAAAAAGAAAACCAAACACACTTTGGGGAGCTTCTCTTTTGCTTGCTTTGGATATACCTCAGTGGTGGTGGGACTGTTGGACTATTTAGTGTTTTGAGCCTCAGTTGTTAAGACCTGCCTGTCTTGTGAGCTGGGCTTTACCAGCTGCAGGGGAGGGGGCTTTAAAGTATGATTAAGACTTGAGATTAATCGAATTTACTTGTGCACTGGTGGCTTTGCTCCAGTTTCCCAGGAGACTAAGCCATGTGTTGCAATGACAATGTTTTGCAAAGAACTTTAGAAACTGAGCTAAAGAGCCTATAAAAAGAATTGAGGTCTTCATGAGTGACTGTTCTGCCATTAATGCTCTGTTCTTCCTTTGTTACTTAAAAAAAAAAAAAGTTAGTGCATTCTAGTATCCTCCACCTAAGTTCTGAGACTGGTAACACAGACCCTTTTTGATGTTACCCTTCTCCCACCTTTTCTGAAAGCTTCTTTCTTAATTGCCACGTTTCTTTTTCCCTTCCAAATTCCTGTGTAATACAGACACTAGAGGAGAAGAGGAAAAAAAAAATTTAGCAGTTCCCACACAGAAGGCACTTGCTTCTTGTGTAGAGGTCGTGCAGGCTGATTTTTCCTCCTTACGTGCTTCAGAGTTCTCCTGGGGAAGTTCAGAATCTATTTAATTCAGAGTCAGCTCTGCTCCTGTATCATATGTGTTGTTTCTTCTTACTTGTTTTGATGAATAGCATTTAAAAGCAGGTTTGTGACTGAGCTTGCTGGGGCCTGCTGCTGAAAACTCCCTTTGAATCTTCACAGTGATTTTGCAGGAAGAGGGTTATGGATGAATTCTTAAAGAAGAATAAGAGGACAAGAGCAGTTAGAGCAGAGCAAATTGTTGTGCCAGGGTGTGGGAGATGCACCTTCCATTCCGACTTGAATTCAGCCCTGGGGAGTTTTTCAGAAAGCTGAAAGCTTCTATTTTCCATGTTTGCAGTCAATGAATATTAGAGTTAATTTTTATCTTCTGCGCTCTAACGTTCTCCACCTTGACATTTTTGCGCTGTGTTTTTATTCAGTCCATTGTCATTCATAATGAGCTGAAAGCTTGTTAGATGCCTCTGTTGACAGGGCATTTCTCACCCTGCCCAGATAAATACCCTTGTATTGCCCTGGGTCAGCCTGGGGCCCAGGGTGTGCTTCCAGCAAGGCTCATTTCGTGGCAGGTTTGAAGCAAATCTGCATCAATATGGCTTTTTTGGCACCCTAGGAAGAAATCCATCAGGACTGTTTCATGACAGCACTGTTCTGAAGGATAATGTGTTTTGTGACAGAAGCCACCTGCATCCCCAGTGACCTTGTGCTGCCCCTCCTTGCATGGGCAAGGATAAATCTCATTCTTTCTGGGATTGTACAGCATTTGCCTAGATTTCTGAGTGATGGTTTAGGTGGAATCCTTTGCCAAGTGCATATTTGCATGGAGTAAAATAGAACAGGCTCTGATCTTAAGGATAGGTTTCTGATTTTCTCCTTTGGGGCTTTTTATAAGGAATACATAGAATAGTTTATTTCTCAAATGAAGTGATATCTGAACTATTCTTCTGTAAAATGAAAACATGGGGAGTCTTTAAATAACACTTCCCATTTCACCTCCCAGGACATCCTGGGGTTTCCATATGTCCTAGCAGTTGCCTGAAGAGCCGTGCCACAGCCTGTTTCCTTGTGGTGGCTGTGTTTCAGCAGATACCGTGTGATGCCAGCTGAATGTGTGTGGGTGTCCTCTGTGTGGTGCTGAATCAACATTGCTTACTTGCTGAACTCAAAAGCACTTTATCGTGAGGAAAAGAAGTGGAGTTTACTGCATGAAAAATGTATACAGGCACAAGGGTCCATGCCATCATTACTGTAAAAAAGCACTGAAGCATTCCACGGAAAAATTTCACAGTTAATAGTGCCTTACATCGGGATGATTATCTTTGTTATCTCTTCCTGCTTCAATGACTTTACTAACAGCGGAAATCTGCAAAACCATTCTAGCATTGCAGTTCACAGATGTGTAATATCTGCTACCTTCCCAGCTGGACCATCAGCTGTCACAGTAAAATATTATTAAATGTTCAATTTGTTTCTTTCAGGAGCGTCCTCTTCATATTCTGCTACTAATAACACACACATGAATAGAAACTACTGTATGATTTAGAAGGTTGATGCTACAAAATGCAGTTTAAAACCTCTTTGCATTCTGCACACAGTACCTTAATTTACGTAGAATCTCGGGTCATTCTGGTCCCCAGTCCCATAGTAAGCAGGGGGGTTCTGCACTTCTCTCTTCATCAGCCACATAATATTCTGGTCTTGGAAAGAGTATCTCAAACACAAAACTAAAGCTCACATGAAGGTGGGAAGGAATTGTCATATTCCCTTAAGGGTCACAAAGAGGGGTGGTCAGCACTCAAAGGCATCAACATCAGAAAGCCAGTGGGTACTTAGGGGCCAGCTTATGACAAAATCAGCTGTAGACAACTGCTTAGGACTGGACTGACTCATGAGTTTCAGACAGCCTGAAGAGCTATTGGTTGTTTAATTAAATTGAGCTTTTATTTGGTTTGTGTTTGGTCACTCAAGAGCTCTCCAGCTCTTCCCAGCACAGCTTGGACATGTGTGAGCCAAACTGCAAATGTGTCCTGGTGCTGAGAGACTCCTTTGTAGCAGTCCTTTATAATGCCCTCTCTACATCAATTCAATCACTATTGTCTCCAAAAATTTATTACTACAAAGCTTTTTTTTGAATGCTTTTGGACTCTTAACGTGCTAAAGCATGTTTCTGCTTTAGTATGTTATTTCTGTTCTTCACTGGGGCTTCCTGCTTCTTTGTGGGTAAGGGCAAAGCAGGAACCAAGCTCTGAAGTAGCATTAACTTGTGCAGAGAGGGGAAAAAAGAATATAAATTATTTATGTGCCTCATGGCTTACTTTTGAGCTGATCTTCAGCAAGCTCAGCTTTTTTTAAGCCTTTGATACTTTCATGCCTCAGCCTTCGCCTTTAAAAAAATTAAATAAAAATAGCTTTAAGCCTTTTCCTGTATTTGGCTTTTCCAGGAAGTTTAGTACATTAGTAGCTTTTGCTTGGGTTTCCTATTTTGCCTTTTGAACAGTGAAATTGTTGAATGGAGCACCTGAAGCCCAGACCCCTTAGAGTTAGCAGGTAACTGCTGCACTTTTCTAAAATTGCTTACTTGAGGCTGCCTATTTCCACACCAGAAAACTTATCCTTCTGCACAAAACTACATTAAAAAAAGTGTGAATTTATTTCTCTAAGAGCCATATTCTTTCGCTAACTGATTTCAGAGCCAAGACCAATGCAGCAGATGTAGCCAATCTCTAAATCAGTAAGGTATTTATACAATACAGGAAGAAAAGTGTAATCAAACTTCAACTGAGACAAGGGAAATGAAGAAAAGCTGTCAGACTAGAAAAAGTTTTTCAGGAGGACTCTTCACAGTGAAGAGTACACCTTGTTCATATTTGTAGTAGTGATGGCAGCACAAGAATTAGGCATGTAATAAACTTACAAAAGCAATAGGAAGGATTATGCAAAATGCCTCAACATTAAGGCCTGGAGTTAGAAAAAAAGGGAGAAGTAACTTTCATAGTATGATGTGCAAGATGATATAGCTCTGAATTCATGAAGAGGCACTCTAAGAGCTCATCTCTTCAAAGTGACAGAGGATAGCTGGAGCTTTGGTTGCACACTGGATGAACAGGAGCCAAGAATAAGATGTGGCTGTAAGAAAAAAATACTCCTAGGACGCTTTGGACATGTTTTTACCAAACATGTAGTGAGTCACAGCATTGCACTGATTTCTTTTAATTTTTTTAATATAATGTGGTACAGAAAATTTCTAACATTTTCATTAAAATCTTAATGCAAGGTGGCTTATTTGTAAATGTAAAATGAATTCATGGGTGCAGGGTAGTTAGGTAAAAACTGTTAGTAATTTTAGTCCAGGTATTAGGCAAAACCCTCATTTGAGTAAGACTCTGAAAGATTTACATCAAGACAACAAGAAGAACTGGAAGGAGCTTTTAGGATAAAGTTTGGTTGTTTGCAAAAGAGATGCTGTGGGATGATTGTCTGCAAGAGTAAACGACCAGACTCTGTCTCTGAAGCAAGTTTCTTCCAGTTTTCTGGTACAGCTACAAATAAAAGCTGAGCTATTTCACTCACCCTCTTCCAGAAACATCAGTGCAAGGGACCACTTTTAAGTCCTCTGCAGAGATTGCCTTTTTGCTCATTTCCTGTTTTGATTGTGAGCACCTTGCAGTGCTGCGTAGGACTCACAGCGATGATCTAACCTTGTCTTTGCTCCAGCTGTGCCTGGTTTAACTGCGATAACACAGTTTATATTTGCTTCATACTGTTCTGTTTCCATCTGATTTCTCCAGGTTGGAGGCAGAAGTGATATTATTTCCTGTTGAACAACCCAGCTGATATGGTCGGCGTTAGACCATTGCAGTGGAAGAAAGGAGTTTGTTGTGACAGGTAGAAGAATTATAAAACAAAGGCCTCATAAAATCTGGCCTGCTCTATTAAATTAATAGCTAGCCTGTCATCGCTTCTAAGTGTAGTTAAGCAGTTTGCAAGTTCCCATGCAAAACCAATCTTGGTATGAAAGGTTCATTAACACAACAACCTATTCTTGGGTAGAAAAATAAGTGCATCTGTGTAAACAATAAGATCTGTTCCATGAAAACTCATAAAAGAAAAATGTAAACAATCTGAATCTTAGCATGTACACACAAATCACCTTCTGACCAAAAAATGAAGTGGTAAGAAAACTACCAGCCAATAGGTGTTGCACAGGAGGTCTGTGAAAACCGTATCAAATAAGTGATGTGAATAATGAATTGGCTTTTCCTGCATGGAGAAGGTGGAGTCTCGGGTCACTTACTGCAACAGGAGTTAACTGATTCGGTTCTTCAGTTATTGCCAAATCCTGCTGGCTTGCATTTGGATTGCTCAATAAACCATACATTGCAGCAATGTGCCCCCAGCACCCTGCGTTGGGCATTTAATTAATTGTGACCACAAAAGCTGATAATCTCGTGGCCAGTGATGTGAGCAACACTTCCCTGTCCAGTTTAACTTCCCTTTCCAGAAAGGGCTGAGCAGTCACTGCGCTTCCTGCCCTTCTGCCTGCGGCTCAGCAGCACAGGGTGCCTGGGCAGGAACAGCCTCCCACGGGAGCCATGGCACGAGGGAAGCCTTTCCAGCTCTGGCTCACAACTCTAAGCTAACCAAGGAAAACCACGGCTGCCATCGACCCTGGGAATTGCTCCGGGGCTTCTGCAGTTGGACAAGATGACTCAAATGCAGCCGGTAAAGCCCTAACCTGCAAAGCACCTGCCGCAGGTGGCATTGCTCAATGTACTTCTTCATCCAGTGAGCCAAAAAATACAGGTTTATGGAAACATGGAGCTGGATTCAGCTTTTTAAAAAGGGGTAGCCTGAAGATTACAACCCTGGTTAAATTTTTCATGTAACTTGGATTGATTTCTCCTTTGCCTTGTTGAAGGTGACTATCTCCTGTTTTGTAAAGGTGAAGGGAAGAAGGACATAAATAAAACAGGTCATTTAAGGGAACATCAAAGCTAAGTGGGATGATATTGCAAGACTAGCAAATTTACTCTGCTTCAACCTGCATATAATAGTTTTCCACTACTACGATGTGCTCTTCAAAGTGCAAAGTTCCCTGGAAAACATACCATAGTAGAATAGACCTGTACTCCAAGCCTGTTGGCAGGCGTGGTTAAAACACTTATGTTCTCCTTAAAAGCATGTACATACCTTCTTCGTGCCTGAAGGAAACACAGTGAAAAGAAGTCATATAAGAAATTTACATCCCAGTAACTTATCTGACACATTATCAGATGCCAACATAGGATCAAGATCTCCCATGGGGCAGAGTTTACTACAACAAAGGCCACCTATGGTATTATTTGTTTTCCATCAGTACCTGGAAACTTCTATGCACCTGATGCTGCAAAATCCTGTTGTAAGAAAGGCAGAGGGTTGAAAACAGTAATTTTCTTGGGAAGGTATGGAGTGGTTGTATTTGGGAGCTGAGACTTGTCTGATATCAGCTGAGTCTGCAGGAGAGCTCAGAACCGAGCATGGCCCTGCAGAAGTCCAGCCTCACACTTCCCAAGTTGATTTCCCACTCCCACTTTTGCCGGAGGCTCACACTTCATTCAGGCAGTCATTTCAGAATGTGGGAAAACATCAGTGACCAGTCTGAACTCAGCTCAGTTACAAATTATTGATCTCAGTTCCAGTAAGAAAAACCATGTTTTTCGACTGGTGTATATTTTTCCCAACAACCCCACTAGAAAATTCCCACTCGGCTGCTGAACCTACTGGGCATGCACAGCCTGAGCTGTGCCTGCCTGGGCAGGCAGGATGCACGGAGCTCTGCGGGAAAGCGCTCCCCAGCATCCAGCAGCACTCACATCCCACGATGTTGGCAGTTTCAGGTTGTCCAGTGGGAGCACCCAGAAATTATATTTGAGTGTTTTAGTGCACTAATGGATAAGTCATTATCTCTCGCGTGGGAGCCTCATTCAAAGACACGGTTCTTGCTCAAAAAAAACCAAGCTTGAATTCCAAGATGCGCTGTTAGGTAAAGCTACACACCCTCGAATATCAGCCTGTGGGATGCGACTGAGATACAAACGAGGAAATGGTGCCAGCGGGTGTGACATGAAGTAAAAGAAAGTCTGCCACAACCGGCTGAAGAAACCAGTGATTTTCACTACCTGTTGAAATGCAGCAGGGGTTCATCTGTCACACCTTAGTGCATTGTTAAGGTCATCACGACTGTGGCTGCAGCACTGTGTGCTGTGCAGTGTTACCATCTCGGGGGAGTCCAGATGGAAATAGCACAGAGAGCTTTCCAGGAGCTTGAGGGCTTAACCTAAGGTGGACCATTTGTTTAGATAAAGGTGAAACTAATTGGCACCATCTTCGTTAATCACATCTGCCGTCACTGCTGCCCCCCAGCGAATGCTACAAAAGACAACTGAGTGTGGCTGGCAGGATTTCTTTTTGTCTTCAAAGTGACAAAAAAAAAATCAAACACACCCTTGAATTTGCATTTCTGTGGCTCTTTTAAAATGAGACGTCGCCAAGCCATTTCTAAGAGAATATTCTTTCTTGATGTTTGCTACATACTAACTGGAGAAGGTGTAACAAGTAATTCCTGTTCCATTGAAAAATCTTTATCAGATTTTAAATTGTTCATAAAAGTCCTCAGCATAAAGAACAAGATATTTGTCTCAGCCCAAATTCCATAAGGGTAGGGTTTTTAAAATGAAAAATACACTCTCTGGCAGGGCTCTATTGCCCAGTGGCCTGTCTGTGTGGTACCCTGGTGCTGCAGGGAAGGATGACACACAAAAATTAGCCACTATCATCTCATGAACGCCAGCAGGGAATCAGGGCAGTGTATGGAGTCCCTGAAGCACCACATTCCAGGAAATTGTCCAGCTGATCTCCTCAACCAACTGCTCTTGTTAACAGTTTAATAAGTTTCTGGGATATTTGGGGGCCATTAGGGTATTTTTGGCCGGTTACCCCTCCTACCACCAAGCTCCCTCCTCCCACATGGTTTCTTGTCCCTGATGCAGCACCATGTCATCCAGAGCAGGGGGAGGATGATGATGGTGACGACAAAAGCCTTGGGGAAGATGGCAGCTGCTGGGATTCAGATCTGCTCAGGCCTGCCCTGAGCCTCCCACTCCTCTGGCCATTGGAACAGTGCTGGCACAGGGCTGTTGGAGACTTGGGAACTGCCTTTTGCCCCCAAACCCTCCCCAGGATCAGCTGGGGAGCCTCGAGGCTGAGCCCAAACCCTCAGGGTTAGGACTCTGCTGCCAGCCTGGGAACAGCAGCACAGTCCTGGTTCCAGACCCCAAAGCAGAATCACAGAGTATTCTGAGTTGGAAGGGACCTGCAAAGATCACAGAGTCCAACTCTTCAGTGCATGGCCCATACAGGGATCAAACCCACAAGCTTGGGATTACCAGCTCCAGGCTCTAACCAGCTATATCCCAGCACTGGGCTCTGTCTGTGCTTCTGAGCATAGCAACACAGGACTTAGTCTCCTGTGTTCCAAGCCCCAGATTTGACCAAATGAACCTCCTTTCAGGCCCCAAAGCTGCAGCAGTTAATCCCCATTTCTACTTCCTCAAACCACAGGATTTAGCCTCAGTGTTTTGGCCTCTAAGTTGGCCAAAATGAGTCTAGTTCCACATCCACAAAAAACACATGACTTGGTGTCTGTTTCCAAGCTCAACAGTGCAAAACTTGGTCTCCAATTTGCTGACCCTAAAACTCCCCAAATGAGCCTGTTTCCAAGCCCCAACAATGCAGGACTTTGGGACAGTTTTTCAAGAAGTAAAACATAGTACTTGATATCAGTTTTCAAAACCTTAAACTGCCCCAGATGAGCCTGGTTTCAAATTTGCAAAACACAGGACTTCTTTTGTTTTTCAAGCCCCCTTAAAAAGCACAACTTACTGTTTCTGAGCCCTAAACCTAGCCAGTTTGGAAAAACCTTACCAGTTGCCTGAAGGGCAGATGAAAGGAAAAGGTAAATTCAATTAAAACCTCATCTAAGACAACTTCATCATTTTTAAGGCAGTGAAGAGAGGCGGGCAGTGTCCATCCTGCTGCTGCTCTGCCACTGGGATTTCTGCCTCCAACACTGCCTTCAACTTTGATGGCCCTTATTTGACACAACTCCATTAGCAGCAAACTCCAGACCAACTTGCACAGCCTGGCTGTATCCTTTTATATCCCTGACCCCAATCCAATATTTCTGAGCCAAATTCACCTGCTCTGGCATGGCTGGAAGCAATGCAAGGGGGAGGATGGAGGTGTCCCCATAGATGTGTACAGGTTTCCACCAACCATGCACTACCAGCAGGTCCCAGTGGCAGCTGCAACTTCCCTTCTGGGTTGAAGTGAGCTGCAGCAAAATCAGCATCATCTGCAGGAGCAGGTCCTGCTGCTCCTCAGAAGGTTCATTAGGGGGCTGCTTGGTTCTGTCAGGTGGGACACACACCTCTCTCCGTGGTAATTAGAGCTTTTGGCAAACTCTAAAAAGGCTAAACTTTTATATAAGCCTAACAGCCTCAAAGCCTGCTGAATTCATAGACATTTCTCCCTGTAGCCGCAGCCCCAGCAAGCCCAGGCACAGAGCTCTTTCCCACTTACTGTTACAGTGCCACATCAATAGTTGTCACTCATTTTTGATGGATAAAAAGGTGCCATTTTAGGGGGCATTTGGTCTCCTCTATTTAATAGGCTTGAACTGCAGGATCAGTTCTTTGCCAAGGTCTTTCTTTCTGTACCACCTGGTGGCACACTTGCATTAGCACACTGCAAGCTGAAGGCAGCACAAATCAACCAGCACATCCTGCCCAAAGTCGTTCCACATAGTTTCTTCTGCATTGTGAACGTACCTGTTTAATTCATTAAAGCATCCAACACTGGAATATTGAATAAAAATAAGCAGGGCATATAAAATAATTGTACAAAAAAAATTTCCTGTATTTTGCAATCTTTATCCCATCTAGTACCTGGATAATTTATTATTATTATTGTTGTTGTTGTTGTTGTTAATTTGATACGAAGCTTGCCATTGCCTTACTGAGACTTGCTTTCCAAGGATGACAAATTTTTCTTGCCCTCTGTTTTCTCTGTCAGAAGGTTTGCAGCAGATTTGTCAATCGCATTTGTTAATAAACTGTAAATGGAAATTAATTTCTGTCCTACAAGTAGTAGAATAATGACCCAACTACATATCAAAGAAACAAACTCCAGTGGGCTATGTAAGAGTGTGAAGTGTTATCATAGAATATTTTGGGTTGGAAGGGCCCTTAAAGGTCATCTAAATTGTCACATTTGCCATGTACCCCTGGATGCTTATCAGTACATCAGCAAATGCTGCAGATGGTTACAGACCACACATAGAACAGGTTGCTGGTCTGTTGGATTTTATGACTTCATGAAAAATTCATTAAAATATTTATTAGCTCTTTATATGCAGAATCTTAATGGAAGATGTAAACAAGCTGTATCTGAACTTCAACATCTCTGAGTGGGAGCCTCTCAAATAAATGTTGGGGGTAGCAACAGAGAGGCTTTGAAGCATTTCCTGTCCTGACTTCCTCCATTACCCACTGAATTGCATTGGCACTGATAATTGCAGCTTCAGGAAAAATAGCTGCTAAACAATAATAGCAGAAAAGCTCTACAGTCATTTTCTCAATTAAATTAAGGGGAAATTTAGTCCTTGAGTACTGCTTCTGGAACTGGCTGAGCAGAATAAGAGCAGGCAGCTGGGGGCTTGGAGGATAAATGAGGGCAGGAGAAAGACTGCTTGCTTTGCTCTGTGACCACTGTCTCCATGCCCTCATTTGAAAAGTCAGTGGCCACCTCTGCCCGTATTCTCGTGTTGGCTTGAGAATAACACCAACAGATTGCCAGTTGAACCTATTCTAACAGAGGCCCCTTTAAGCTGGGGAATTTTGAGGAAGGCCATTAACATCTCTGTAGCAATGTTTGTCTTCTGGTTTTATATCAGCAGCTTGTGTTTCTGCCATGATTTGTCTCAGCCACAACCTCTTGATCTCTGAAGGCTATTTTGGTATTGTTAGTGTGCCCTTCCCACCTCATTTATTTCTATCCTTTCTGTTTATCCTGGTACTTGTGCTTTTTATCAACACCATCTGCAAATTTACCATATTTGTTACTGGTTCTTCCAAATTAGAACTCTTGGTCTCAGTACATTCCTGTACTGAGCAAAGGGGAATCTGGACTCACTTTCAGTAACAAAGGAAATATCTTTGCACTCATTTGATGCCAACTACCCAAAATGAAAGTTTGAAGCAAACAAGTAAGAAGCCTTTGCCATAATACACATGACAAATAATGTGAATCCAGGAGATTTTCTTCAAATTATATCTAAAAGCATTTACTCCAGCCTTCGTCAAGGAAGGGAAACTGCCTTGATGAACATTATTTAGGATAGGAATAGGAAGGACAGTGCTTAATGGAAGAGAACAGCCTGCAAGTTGATAAACTTTTAAACTCTTTCTGCAGTGCTTAGAAACCTTAACCCAAATATATAAAAAGATTTTTAGCCAATTTTTACATAATGTAGCTCTTGAACAGTTGTCTCAAAGATTCAGGACACAGATTTCTATATCCAAATTGTTCTAAGTGCTTAGAAAAAAATAAAAAATCTAAAGCTTTGGAAAGCAGCAAAAGCAGCACATGTCTGTGAACTAAAAAATCCAGGTGCATTCACCTTTGTCTACCATCCAAAGCTTATCCACAGAATTGAGCAAACAAAATTCTCCCCATAAAGTGACCAAGCTCTTCATGGTCCTTGGGTCTAGCCTCAAGTTCCCTTTCTCCCTTTCCTAATTTCTTGTGCCAGTTCCACACTGGTTTTGGTGTATTTTGAGCAGCACTTGACCCTAGCACTGACAAGCACTTTATCAGTGTAACAAAGCATCTCTGTTCTCATGGGACACAGAAGCAGTCATCTGTCAGAAAGCAGCCAAGACTTACTGCAGGTTGTCGTGCAAAGTCAGACTGAGAAGAGAGAAACTGTCAGCTTTACCTTGATAAGCCCATGAGTGTGAAAGACATGTCACATGCAATTTCCATTACAGAGATCACCAGGGTTCCATGAGAAGCAAGAATAAGTGGAAAAATCAGGCATACAGAAAATTATTCAGACCAGAAGCCTTGGGCAGTTCCAGGTGTGCCTGTTTTCCATAGGAATTAAGAGGATTCCCACCATTGTCTTGCAAGACCAAGAGAAGATCATCCATTACAAAGTACATCAAGACAGCAAAGTAACATTTTCAGATTAACCTTCCTATATTTTTTTCCCCTCCAGCAAAAAAGATGCTAAATCTTCTCACAGCTGGAAAGCAGTTTTAGTATCATCCAAAAATGCTTTAGTGCTTTTCCACTTAGAACCAGCTTCCCGTTTCACATAAGAGCAGTGTACTACGCCCTCCTTGCCTTTTCCTGACATTGGCACTTGATCTGCAGGTACAAGCACCTCCTCCCTTTGTGCCACGGGAGTGATATGGACTGGTGGAGTATCCCTAGTCAGTGAATGAAGCCAGCTTTCAGAGGCACACAACCCGAGCTGTCCTTACAATGAGAGAGCAGAAACAAGTTCTTTAGCAGCAACTTGAATTCTGTAAGCTGCCTGAGCTGCTCACAGCAAAGGAACTGGCATGCACCGTGCCATCGTGTGGGAAGATACACCCAGGGGCTGACTGCAGCTGGGCATTGAAGAGGACTGGCCACCAGCTGGACACCTGCCACTCCTTTTTCTCTTCCTGAAGCACAGCAATTCATAATGATCTACAGTAAATACTTGCCCTGCAGCACCGCTGCCCAGCGCTAGCACACGTCACATCCTTGCATTTAGGGTTTATCAGATGAGAGGTCACATTCCTGAAGTTGGATGTTTAGTGTCAGCTGGGACAGATGCAAGGAGCCCCGAAACTCAGACATTGTTTGTGCTTGGTTTCCAGGCACCAACTTTGTTTTGAAGCTGGTTGCAGTTAAGGAAGGAAACAAGCTTTTGTTATTCACATTCACCTTCTCACACAAAAAAACCCTCTGCACCCAAAAGCTGGTAACAGCACAGCATATTTGTACAAGTTAAAAATACTACTTCACTTAGGAAAAATAATGCGCTTTTGAAAACTGCAATTACTTGAACAAGTGGTGTAATATGCTTATAAAATCTTTCAGATCAATGCTACCCCTTGCTCATTAGTACTGTGCTAAAATAGCATCATTGCAGCAAAGTTCACCAGCCTAGTTTTAAAAACTCAAGTGACATACTGGTTACTGTTGCAAGACAAGTAGAAGAAAAGTCTTTTTGTATCAATCACAGTAATGCCTTTTTCTCCCAGAACCCAAGATATTGGAAATTAACCTGAGTGTGCTGAGCGTTTCGTTATTTTTACAATTTCACCTGGAAAGAGCTCAGTTCACATTTTTGTTACATATAATTCCTTTCTGTTCTGCTTTACTGCTTAGAAAAAGGAGGCTCACAAAGCGTCACATTGGCAATAAAAAGCTTGCCCCGGTTCAGACTTCTTTTTGGCAACCAATAGATGGAGTCAATGCTCCATCAAACCACATCATTAGTGTCACTAATGATAAGTATCACTAAAGCAAGCTCCACGAAAGGAGGAACACAAAACCAATGATCCTTAAACTTAAAAGCAAACAAACAAACAAACAAACAAACAAGCAAAACCCCAACACTTTTCCCATCCTCTACCCTCTCTAGAGAAGTAACAGCACAAGACACTAATTCAAACAGTCTTCTGCCCTCCAAAAATACGTATCTGTCCATCAGCATCATCTTGAAGTCCAGGGGCATCCAGATCCCCAAATCTGGAACAGGATCTCTCACAAAGCAATCCAGGTCTCTCTACCACAAACAAACTAAGGGCCCTGTGCCTTTACATTTTCCTACCCCATGCATTTCCCCACTGCATCTCCTGGTCTCTCTCACCACACAGGTCCCCACAAGAAGCATTTAGTGACCACCTGCAGAACAAATCTCAGCACCTGTGGCATGGGCAGAGCTCCTGCTCCAAGGAGTGTTCAGCCAGTGGGAGCAGTCATTAGCACACAGGGTACTCACCTTGGAGGTGGGAGACCAGCAGCAGGGAGCTGGCAGAACAGGGCTGCTCTGCTGGGGAGGACAGACCAGGATGCACAGGTCACCATGCCACGGCAACTTCACCACCACAGGGCACTCTGCCAAGCAGCACAAGCAGAGCTAGTGGCAATAACATGTCCCAGCCATCATCCCAGCAAACATCAGACACGCAAAGGCAAAGCAGCTCCCAGGGCAAACCATGAAATCTGGTAGTGGGGTGAAAGCTGGAGGCAGGAGGAGAGGTTGATGAGCGTAATTAGTCTATTAACACCTTCACACTGCCAGCTGATTCTCCTCAGGCTGGTTTGAGTAAAAGATTTACCTGGTCTATGAACACTTTGGTTTCTGAAATTCAGGTTGCATTTCCTCAGCTAAAACAGTTTCTACTTGTAACAAATATTTCCATCAGGCTTCTGTCTCTCTTGCCTCCTGACCTGTTCCTCGTGTTCACTTTTCCTGCAGCCCCAGCAGCCTGTGCACACTTCTCCCCAGCACGCAGCAAGGTCTGCCTGGTGACAGCCATGCTGTCCTGTGTCCTGCCTGGGAGGGCTGCAGCCCTCATGGCTGTGAACCGTGGTGGGAATAGCTCTGCCAGGGGACCACTTCTCCTCTGTCAGCATCTGCTCCTTAAATGGGCCTTGGCTAAACAACCTCAGCTCTCTGGCCCCATTGAGCTCCGATGCCGCTGGAAAAATGCAAACCCCTCACCATTTCTTGAGCTGAAAATAAGCCTATTTTGATTGCTGCCTGAGCAAAGGGAGTTTTAACTGTGCCCATATTTGCACCATGTTTCACTAGCTGTGCTTCCCCTGCAGATTCTGCTTCTCTGGGGTAGCAAATTACGCCTCTGTGGTGTGAGGAAAGTCATTTTGGATTTTCCATCTCCCTCCACATTGTAGCTGGGGCAGGAATATTTTGGAGATGCTTGCTTGCCAGCCATTTTCCTCACAGCAGTTTTATTTATATATGTGTGTGTTGACAGACACCCAGCTGTGTGTGCTGAGGGATTATCACATACCCCCAGAGCTGCACAGCCCTCAGCACGCTGGCCGTGTCTGGCAGGGCTGCAGCTGCGTCCCTGCCACTGGGAGTGAGAGAGGTCTGGTTTGTCTCTGTAGATAAAACAAGGTGGGAAGCTGCTGGGCCACTGGGCAGGCATTTGTTGATGCAAGTGCTAAGATAAGGTAAGTTCTTCCACCCTTTTCCACAGCTCCCAAATTGTCTCTGTGCATATACTGGCTGCTCTGGTCACTCAGCTGCCGCCCACCAGTCCCACCCATTTGCCAGCACTATTTATACCACAGCTCTAAGGTTTCAGAGGGGTTAGAAACTGAGCACCAGGGTGCCACGGCAACGGGGATGCTTCCAGAGCCCCAGAAAGGAGAGCCAGAGTGAGGGAGGCAGTTGGAGGCAGCGAGTGCCCAGGGAATGTGTCTGAAGCAGCCCACGGGCTCCCAAACCTCGACGGAGAGACGCCTGTGAGCCAAGCCTGGGCAGAGCCAGGGCTGGGCACTGGGGCTGCCAGGACAGCAGGAAGAAAAGGGAGGTTTTGTCAGCGCCACACAGAGCATGGTTTGATCCCACTGACCACAGCAGACAAAGGACAAAAGGCAGCAGATGCCAATGAGTAGGCTTTAACTGCCCGGGGAGCCTTCCCATTACAGCTGAGTAACACTCCAAAAACGCAAGAGGCAGTTAGAGGGGCTGTTTATCTTTTTATTATAAATTTGGTATGAATGACCAATGGAAAAATCACAATGGAGTACCAAGAACATTTTATCAAAATTTTAGCAGCATTTAAACAGTAACAGATTCCCAACCTCCTCTGGGCACCCCTTGCCCTTTGCCTCCCACCCACAAATCAGTAACCTCCACTCAAATGTGCTTTCCAAAGGCATGCAGGGGATGTAGCTGGCCATTTTCCCCTGAGCTGCCGTGAAAAAAAATCTCATCCCAAATGGTGGTTACCATTCAACCTGCATCCACACAGGGCCAGGCTCCCCGTCCCCTCCTTGCTGTAGGCAGCACAGCAGGAGGCTGGCTGGCTGTGGCTGGGATGGGACTTGCCAGGGGGGAGGCAGCACCTGCTGACATCCTCCCCTGCATGGATCAGCACTCCCGTGGGCGCCCATTATCTGCAAGCACAAATCCAGGGCTGAGCCCTTTCCCGCCCGCTGCTGCCCTTCACTTCTGCACGTGGGGGTGCCCTGTGCCCCACGGCCCCGCTCCTGTACCTGAGAGTGTGTGCTTGTGTCTGGATGAGACAGGCACGGGAGGCTGGCCGGCTGTCCTCCCGCAGGAATCCAGAGCAGGGCAACCGGGAGCTGAGACTTGCAGGGGAAAGGTGGAAGGTGAGCAGTGAGATACTCGAGGATCAACCCACAAAATGAAGTCAAGTCTGCTGTCAGCTAATGTGGAGAGCCATGGGCTGCCTACTAAGTCACAAGAACTAATTTTTTGTGTGCGCTTTTTGTTTTTTAAAGTTACATTAAGACATGAACAGTACTATCCCAGCCTCACCGGCTGGAGCTTGGTGAAAACAACATTGAATCAGAGTGGGGGAAACACAACACACGTGGAGACAACAACATAATATCGGCAAGCTATTCCCCTGCTTCTTTGGTACTTCCTAAACTTTCTTATCCAAAATATATAAGGGAAATGCACCATTTAAAAGTTACCGTTCATAAGTATTTACACGGCCGTAACCATCACGCTATGATACACGAAAATCAATATGATATGAACAAAGTTATTTTATGAAAAGCACTTCTGCACATTTTATTTTGTTCCAGTATCGTAATAGCTTTAAAAAATTCATGTATTATGCAGTCCTGTACCTCGCTTCCTCTTATATCAAATGGATGAGAAACATTTCCTAATCCATACTCTTCTTCAAAAGATTATAAAATAGCCACCAAAATGATACACTATGTACAAATTTTACTAAATATTAAGTTCTAGGCAATTCTTTTCACCCCACTGATGATATAACTTAGGCATTGTTACCTACTATATGCATATATATTTCTTTAATATATAAGAAATGGCACCACATCACCATGTCACCAATATGACACATTGTTATGTACAGTAGATAAGAAGTTAGGTATGGAAGATGGCTCCTCTCCGACTGCTTCTTTCACGGGAACGCTTCTCCCACCGGTAGTAGCTCGGCCATTTCCCCATTTTCCCAGCAGAGGAAGCTCCTCAGATGTAAGGCAGGATCCCGTACATCAGCAGCGCCATCACGCCGGCGCTGAACAAGCCGGCCACGGGCACAGTCACAAACCACGCCAGGAAGATGTTGCGGAAAAGGCGCCAGTCCACGGCTTTCTTGGAGCGGATCCAGCCGACGGCCACCACGGAGCCAACCTTGGGAGCGTGGGGAAGAGAGAGGGAGACAAGGTGTGAGGGGTAGGTCTGAGCACCTGCAACATGCCCACGGCCACACCAATGCCAGCCAGCTGATACCAAGCAATGCTCTGAGATAAAGAAGCACCTGAGGATGACAATGGTACTGCTCTGGTGTGGTGGCAGGACGGTGACTCTTGCAGGGTGCTTAAACCTTTGTTTTTCAGTGTTCTCCTGTTTTTCGTGGGTCTTGGGGTCAGCCAAAGGCAATAGAACGTGTTGGTGAGTTTTTCTCTACCCTGCTAACTCCTTGAGGCAATCTTCCACCTGACTCAGTCCACAGGGGAGAGAGCAAGTGTCCACTGACTCTGGCCTGATTGCAGTTTAAATCAGGAAACCAGGAAAGTTGTTTTTAAGGCTCTGCTGGAGACCATCACATGGGGCAGGCCAGGATAGCCTAGTATGGTTCCTGTCCCACCTGCCTGTCCTCTTGCTGGTTTGGGATGTCCTGCCTGTTCCCCCAGCAGCTGTGGAACCTCTCTGTGCAGCTCACAGCCCCGCATACAGCGCTGACTCAAAACACCACATCCATATCCCAATACTGCAGGATACAAACAGGATGGCAGTGCCAAGGTGAAAGCAGCTGAGCCCACCCTGTGGCAGTGATGGTGGCTTGGCAGGGGGCAGACAGACAGTGCAGGCTTAGACCCAGCACATCAAACCCATCAATCTGAGCCCTGTGAGGGAAACCAGCTCTTCTGGACCAGCTAACCAAGCAAAGCATCGAGGGCTAAAATCCTGTCTTGCAGACACAGACACCAGACTAATACTATGGGGCACACAAACTGTTCAGACACCAAGAGAATGGTGGGGAATGGATAAAACACCAAGATGTCCTTCAAAGACACTGCTACCAGGGCAGCTGGGTAGGTCAGTGGTTCTGTAGACAAAACACACTGTGTTATGGGCAAAGCTGCAACCTTTTCTTCCTTCAAAGGTATTTTCAGTTCATAAGCTCAGGTATAAACCCAGCGTACCAGTTTTTAAGGAAAAAAACATGACTGAGAAAAACATTTTCAATGAAAAATGATACAAAAACTTCAGAAAGACTACATTTTCTTTCTGCCCTGGAAGCGCTTTCCATGCTGTTAGCAAAAACAGTGTAAGTCTATTCAAAGTGCACGGTAAAGCAGCAAGAATTGTGGAAGAAATATCCTGTTTTGAAGGTAAGGAAACTCCAAGACACAGCTGGGCATGTGCTCCCTGAAGTGCCATGCCTGCCTCCCTGCTTATTTTCTTAATGGGAGTATCAGTCCCTGCCTATAGATCAAAAGATGGGCTGCTCCCCTTGTACAGAGCCAGGAAAATGATACATGCCAGAAGTAAGTCATTACAGGGAATCAGGGAAAGCAGACATGGGGATATCAAATCTGCATGTTTTGCTAACACCTGTTTAGCTTCTAACTACTGCTTAATGTTTCTTTTTGGAGAAGAGTTACTTGTGGAAGATCCTGTAACTCTAGTGTGCCTCTGACAGAACAAGGGAAAACTAAACTTGATATTCTATGACCAATAAAGCCTCTGTCAAAAATTTGACCCAATAAGGAAATCTGTTAGCTAACATTTCATCTGAATACTCCTGGGGTGCACAATATGCTGTTCTGTAATTAGGAGGTGTAAGTGTATTTGTGAGGTGGAGCTACATCTAGGTGAAGAGGAACCCCACACTTGTGACTACATCAGAGCATTAACCCAAGGAAACAGCATTTGGGTTTTCAGCAGCTCAGCTGTTAGGCTCAGCTTTACATTTAGTGTATCCCTAGCATCAGCCTGTCATGCTTGTAACAAGAAGTGTTACTTATTGAGCAAGTCTGCAGTCTGCGTATGCATATGTCCGAGTCCTTCCTGAAATTTAAATGGTATCAGCAATGATGGCATTGGCAATCTGTTTTAAACATTATTAAAGTTTAGTTTATTAATAGTGATTTTTGATGGACTAGAGGTTAGGAGAGTAGCTAATCCTTGGGTGTAGGCACACTACACCTTCTGTAGAATTTCAGATGGTATCTACTTTGAGATTGGTTTGAAACCAGTGCAGTTTGCCTTCAGTATGCTCTGCTTACAGCATTACAGAAATGCTTTTGGCTCTCTTGTTCCTGTGCAATGGTGTATAATAAGAACACACAGAAGATGACAATTCAATCAGAGCAACAGAGAATATTTTTCAAAACCGCAAAATCATAATGGCAAAATGGAGCTGACAGAATGACCTCAGCAAAGTCACTTTTGCATAGGAAAAGCATTTAACTGCTGCACTCTTGTTTTATCTGTATGTGAACACACTCTGTTACAGCTAAGAAATGCTTGTTTCTAAATCTCTGATCTTAGAACAAATAACAGGCACTCTAAGACTCAATATGATCATTTGCCCCCCTGGACAGCAGAAAGGGAAGGTATGCATTCACACCACACTGGCTTTGCATGCTAAATCCCAGGGGAACTTGAACTGGTGCAGCCAGAGCAACGTGGCTACTGCATTCTGACCCACAAATTCCTTTGGAGGCTCAAAAGATTAGGTCTTTCCTCCAAGCCCTCTTAACTTGGAGGCTTTCAAGGGTCTTTCCTCTCCCCTTGGACCTGTGGGATGAAGGTGCAGTTCAGGCTCTCAGCAGGCACTGAGTGAAAAAGCTGCTTGGCCATAGATGTGGGACATCTGTAGTCAGGCAGTGACTACCTCATGTAGACCAAAGGCTCTGATTTAGGACCAAAGGCAGATCCTATCTGAGCGGGCTTGAAAAACCTTCCCCTAAGGAAGCTAAATAAATAATCATAAATGCTTTTATTCCTGCTACCAACCTCCAATTTGCCACCACATCTGCTACAAGATCTGAAAACTGCTGCTCAGAGCTTTCCTTCATACTTGGTCTCCATTTTTCACTAGTCTACTGTTTCACCTCAGAAAGGTTTGCCTCCACATCAGCTGTTTCATGCTGCTCCTTATTTGCCATTAGTTTATCCAGCTGCTGCACATTCAGTTGACTGACACCCCTTCAGTAGGGCTCCCATTCAAGCAAATGCTACTTTGCAGTGAAGCAAATATTGAGGAAAAGAATAATTCCCAGCCCCTGATGCTGGAGGCTCAAGATTAGGCTCACCTCAAACCTGTTTTCTTTTGGATTTCTAAGGCAAAATAATTTTTCTGCTGATTTTTAAGAAGGCATTTTTGACTGAGTGGCTGACAGCACTTTCAGCGAGGTATTTTCACATGGAGCAAATGATATTTAACCATCCTTTTATTCCTTCCTGGGCCCTCAAAGAAAACAAGGAATACAAGAATACATCCAAGTGTTTGGTTTATCTTGTGTTGCTCACTTAGGATCTTCCAACTCAGGATCTCATTTTGCTGAAACCCAGGGTCAGTTATAATAACATGACATCCCTGGAACAGTCTAATCCTATTGCAAAGTGGATCTTCCCATTAAGAATGATCCATCTAATGAGATACAGCAAGCTACAGGGAGCAGACACAGACTAACTACATTAGCTGCTTTTATGGAAGTATTTTTAAAAAGAACTATTTTGCTCTGCAGTTAGAAAAGACCAAGCTTTTAGCTGCTTTGAGTGAATGAATACCCCTCTCATTAGCTTATGGCTTCCAAGACATTTTCTTTTTAAATTCAGTCTATTTGTTTGGACCAAAGTATGTTTTCTCTTTTACAACAGTTGGCTAGAAGTGTTTCAGGCACACAACTGGGATAATCAAAGCTGTATTATTCTCCCTGGAAAATTCTTCATCATGCATTTGATATACCAGTCAGCTTAAAGGGAGGTGGTTTCAGGCTACCACTTTTAGAAGTGGATAACATTGTTATTATTTTTCCCCTCCCTGCTTGATTTAGAGGAACCAGAGTTCTGTCAATGCCAGGAAATCTGAACAGCCTTTCAGAGCAGCTCAGTCTTGGCTGCTTCTCAAAGAGCACCAGGGTAGAAGAAATAAATGATTTTGCAATAGAGGAAGGCTTTCTGAAGAAATGGTTTTCACTAGAAAAAGGCCAATTGAACCAACTTTGGGCATTTTGCAGGATGTGTGGATTTCATTGACTCTTTTACTGGAAAGCAGGTCAATGTCACAGGCAAGGCTGCCAGGCTTCCTGCCAGCCTGCCTGCCATGCCATGGAGCAGTTATCCCCAGAAACCTGCCAGCCCCAGCCCCAGCCAGGGGCTCCTAGCTCTTCAGGGTGCAGTAGTGAATCCTACCAAGACTGTCTTTTTTTAGGGCTTGGTCTTGGTGGCATGCAATGACACAGAGGGACTGCCATTCTGGGGTCTGATTTTGGAGGGCCTTCCCCACATCCTGACAGAGGGTGAAAGAAACAAACAGCTCTGCACGTCCAGGAGCTTGAGAGTCCGTGGAGAAACAAAGGAAAAAAGGAAAAAAGATGGGACATTTGAGAATTTCCAAGGGAACAAAACTCCAAATTCCTATTATGTTCTTTCAGTCCTGTAAATGTCCACATGCTTCCTCATGTTTACAAGCTATATAAATGTCTTCATAACACAATTAAATTGTGCTCATTACCCAGCCTGTATCTATACTACAAAGTGGTCTTTAAAAAAGCAAAAAAAAAAATGCAAAACAAGAAAGCAAAATGCCTTGTTCAAAGGACTAATTACTAGGGCTGGATTCTGTATTACAATGCACAAAAGTGAGGACAAGATGGTTTAAAAGAAGAGAGAAATTAAAATATTAGCTTAATGATGTAGCAGTGTTTTTCATACAGGTGGTTTTAAAATACACATAACTGGGTTCACACAGACTACGAATCTACGTTATTTTAATATGTCTACGTTAGTTCAATACAACCATGTAGGGGTGAAAGAAGTCCAGACTTTTGTGCAATTGGTTATAATGCTGACTTTGCTTGGCTGTACTGCCTTTAAAAGCGAGCCCTGTTGTTTTGCGGTCACGGTCCTGCAGGGCATGGCACAGTGAAGGCAATCTGCAACAGTCAGTATCTCCCAGAATTTGTTATGGTTTGTCCTAGTGATGTGATTTACTGATAGTATCACTGCAAACTCCAATACCTTGCAATGGGTGGAGCTTATTGGAATACCCACATTTGAGGCTACAAGTACCGTTAGCGCACACATTACTTCAATGCAAAATCCACTGTGAAGAAATAAAAAAAAAAAAAANGAAAACCTGTAGTAAAAGAGTTATATGCAGGAAATCCCATGCCATGCACTTATCAAGAAAGTCAAGTACACATGATGAATGGTGCGCAGCCTCTGAACAAGGGAGAAATGTTACCCGGCCAGGTTCAAATGGCACTGTCAGGGGAAACCAGGCTCTTCCTTTCAATCATTTGCTTTAAAACTGAGGTCACGCGCAATTGTAAGCGCTATTGTTCTTCACCGGCAGCCACGGAGTTTTCGCTGTGGCCAATTCCAGTGACTTCACTGTGACAACTCCGACGCATTTTTTGGAAGCCCGATTACTTTCCCACGTTGCTGGCATGACCGAGATGTGCTGACGCACCCCTACCTAACCATCCTCTGCCAGAGGCTGTTTTTCCCTCACCATGCCATTATCCCTGGCTCGAGCAGCACAATTTTTAAGATGAATAGTCCAGACTGCCTTGACTGCAGTCGCTGGGCAAAGGCATACCTTGCAGTGTGTAGTACTGACAGGAAGTCCAACATTGGAAGCTACCACAACTGTGAACGCCGAAGCCAACTCAATAGTGAATCCACTGCGGGAAGCATAAGAAAACACTTCACAATCACTCTTTGCATCAGCTCGGACTGATACCATGCAGCGTGCCAAAGTCTTACCCGTTTCTTCTTGCGACTGTTTTTATCTCCAACTGATTTTTGTCATGTGAGTAAGTTAAGAGAACAAGAAAGGGCTGAATAATGGGAGCGGCACAGGCTAGTCATCTGCAGTTCCCCGTCTGCACGGCTCATTGCGTCAGAGACCTTCACTACTCTACGCTGCGGTGAATCGTGCCTAATTAGTAATTTGGTTAAGCACCAGCAGAGGTCGAGTAGGCATTAAAGATGAAAATTACTGTAATAAATACATATGGGTTTAATAGTCTGAAGCACACTGGGAAAGCCACTGTAATCTTGCCATTTCCAAATGCACCTTCTAGCACGCTAATTAGGTCATCAGCAGAAGACTGCTGTCTGTGCAGAGCTCTATGCCTTAAACACATTCAGTGTTACAGGGTTATCTTTTCCTTTCTCTCTTTGTTTTTCTTTCTTTTTTCCATGCTTTCTTTTTCTCCTTTTTCGCTTATTTCTTTCATTTTTTTAGAAAGAAAGAAGAGTCAAAGCCAGGTTATCATTAAAATCAAAGCACAGCAAATCCAGAAAACTGCGTTACAAACAAAATACTGGAGCAGCAATTTCTCAGATTGGCTCACGCACAAAGTTCACACAACCACAATGACACCTGTGGACCTACCTTGACGGTGTGATTGGAGTGAGGTCTTTACCCATAGTCTGGATAACTCTTCTTCCCCAGACCCAGAGACCCACACAGATCCCAACACCTCCGTAGAACAGCAGCCAGATGGGAGTTGATGCTTCCTGCATTACGGCACCTTGCTCGTAGATAAGCCAGAGCGCGACCAGGGGACCGATGGCATTGCTGGAGAAACAGAAACGTTGTCACCCAAGTTATAAAAATGCAGATAGTTGCCTTGAAAGAAGTCTCTTATTTTCTGCACGATTCTTCTTCATCGTGGGTGCAGCACCACTGTGGCTTGACCCTACAGGCAACACCCTTTCTCACTTGGAAAGAGTGCAGCAGACAACTCTTACCATGTTGCTTTCTGGGTTGTCATTTCTTCACTGATAATTAGAGCAAATCCTGAAACAAATTTCTCTTTTACAAATCGTCTCCTGAAATGTCAGAGTCAGCAGTACCTTGTTATATCTTTTCTGCGACAAAAATCAGCATTTTCACTACTGCACTGAAACTATCTCAAAATTTACCAATTCAAGACCTGTGCATCTTTAAAATTCAAGTATCAAATTAGCTCTTTTTGTCAAAGAGGGGAAAATAATTAACAAAATTACCATTGCAGACAAGAATATAGAAATATAATCTAGTTTGACAGCCTGTAACGTTTGGGATATGATCTGAGTGCAGCTGGGAAGGTGACAGTTATCCTCAAAGGTGCTGTAGGGTGAATTGGACTGGATCAGAGAGGACCCTTTGGTGACACAGAGCTGGCAAAAGCCTTTTTTGCTACCCTCCTGCTGCTATCTGGGAAAACATTGGAAGTCAGCAACACTGAAGCAAGAAGCAAGTCAGCAACACATTCTTAACACAGATCATCTGATATTGATGTCTGGAATCAGACTTCTGACTCTGTTTATTCTAAAAAAGCATCAAGTTTCTAGACAGAAACTTCTAGCTAGAAGAAAAACTTGAAAGCCAATATCCAGTTACTTTGGAGGCTTAAATGCTAAAAAGCAGATAAGAATTTCAGCATCCCTTTTGTTTTCAGCTCTTTTATTAAACCAAGTAGCTGCTTGCCTTGCTGAGCAGCATTGATTCACTGCCCAAAAAGCACAATTAGGGAAGCAGTGCTATATTTATGTCTAAATAATCACGAGAACGAATCCGACAAATATCATTCCAAAAATGTGAAAACCATCAGGGAAGCCCCCCTCTTTGAAAACCAATAGGAAAGCAGGTCAGAGCAAGCACTGCAGGCAGGACTCACAGCCATGCTCGCCCTGGAGCCAGGACCTGCTAAATTTAGTTCCTGGTTCCACTCCAAAGCACACAGATGGAGTAAGGGCCAGTTTTAATGTCAAATGTCGTGCAAACCAGGCCACTGTATATGCCAGTTAATAATTTCCTTGAATCCCAACTTCACCAGATCTGAGGTGCCAGGGGCTGAGTGGGGATTGCCAAGAGACGAGGGTCACCAGCAGTGCAAAGCTCGGCACATCTCAGCAACACGAGACCCTCCTGCTTTCATCTGGCCCTTGAGAAGCTGAGCTCTGAACCCTGAGATGTGATCCTGAAGCAAAGTAATGAGGAAATGCTTTTCCCTCATAAACACACACAGCAACGTTCAAGCTGGGAGGGAAATGAAAATAGTTAAAAATGCTCTTTGATGTAAAAAAGAATTAATAATTCGTACGGATTTTGAGAAAGATCCTGAAAATAAATTAGGCAGCTAACACGAATAATAAAATCCAGAGGGTTTAAAGACATTGGGTAGTACAACAAAGAACTAAAGAATCTTTAAATAAAGTGTGATTTCCACTAGCTAAAACACTTTAAAATTCTGGTCTGATACTGTGCCCAAGTAAGCATTCAATTTGTTGAGTTCTGGAAGGACAGTATGTGAAAAGTCCTCGGGGCCTAAATGCAAGAATTATTTTACTTCCATGGAAGAAGAGATTCTTGACTGAAGCATTTCTAATATTTTGAAATCAACCTGAAACTGCTTTTCCAGTGTTTTCCGGCGTGGATTAAATTACCTGGACATTTAAATGCCTTCTTGGGCACAGAAAAAGAAAGGTAATTCAATGTACAAAGGTACATGAATAAACTCATGGATGCTGAAGGATGGATAAAGGCAAATAATACATTGATCAAATGAATAAAGGTAAAACTGATCATCCCTTTTTACAGTGGTGTATGACATGGAAAAAACTTCCCTGTTGGAAATATCAGGCACATTTGGAGTGAGCTCAGGCACTGATTCCTGACTGTTCTAAAAAGATTATGCATATGCATTTGTCAGTCCCAACATAAATGAAGAGGCAGAAAAGGCTTCAAGAACTGCAGCAGCAAACCATGCTCTTCCATATCAAAATCCAGTTTTAATTATTTGCAAATGCTACACCTCTGTGAATCAGCTAAGCTTAATCCTTGAGGAAAAGGTTCTTATTTGTGGCAAGTGAAGACAAGGCAAAACTCTCCCAACTTATGCTCAGCCTCAGGAATCTGAGGGCTGATTCTGTCCAAGAGATCAGAAGAGATAACACAATGCCCACAGAGGCAGCATTTCTAGTACCTTCCCTGTAAGAAAGCAGAAGAGCACTGGATCCATACAGGCTTGGAAAGGCAAAAATGTAACTAGCCTCATTTTCCTTTGTGAGAATCTACCTCATGGTTATCCACACCAGAGGGACATTTCTCCTCTCCCAGTAAATCATGTTCAGTGTGGCTTCAATGTTCAGCTCTTAGGGATAGTGGCATCTCCCAGCCTGAGTAAGTGGCTACGAACAGCAATAACAGTGGTTTGAATCTAGCACCATCACAGCTCTCTAACAGGGCCCCTTCAGCTTCTAGATTTGTTCAGGAGGTGCAGTCCAGGGGGCTTGTGGCTCCCTATGCCAATGGAAAACAGCTCTAGAAGAAGCTGCTAGGCCTGTCCCACCATGAAATTGCCAAAAGCTCCCAGCAAAGGCATCTGACTCAGGCATTGAGAAGATCTTGGTTCTGCACAGAGGTAGAAGACAACCACTCCCAACAGCACAGTAAGAGAGGGTAAGAGAGAAACAACACATAAAAAAACCCCAGCAACAAAAAAGTCATTGTTAGGTAAGAGAGTTTGCTTAACAGATATCTCCTACGGCTGAGTAACTAACCAGATGAACCACAAGGATGCTGGCTAGACTGAGATGTGGCTTTCACAGTATTTCCCACTGGTTCTAGCTCATTTGATTCAGGACATGACTAGCAGGAAAGCAGACCTCAAATCTTCCATGCATTTGGCTAAGACTCATTTCACAAGTCTATTTGCAAGAAGTTATTTTCTCTTATTCTCCCACACAGGTTTCTACTTACCTTAACTAACTCTCCTTTGTGCTGGAGCTCCACATCTTATCCATGGCAGTTTAAAGAAGAAAAAAGCCTGAGATGGTCACACAGGGGCTCTGAATCCCCATCCACAGCTGTAAAACTGCCCTCAGGTTCCTATGAAACTGAAGTGCTTTAGAGGATTTGCTGTATTATCTAGCTATTAGGTTTAAAACAGAAAATAAGCTGCTCCTGTCATGGTATTACTTTAATTTTGCACACCTAATACACTGAGCACAAAGCAGGGGGGCAATACGAGTTAATTTTAGGATGACTTTATAACATGTTATGGCATAAGAAGCCCATCTCCTGAGTCTGCCTGCTGCACAGTGTATTCTTATGGATGTATTCAGCATCCAGGACTTTCCCCCACCTCTGCCGGGCTCCGCCAGCCCCGATTACTCGCAGGGCACAGGGCTTTGCAGCTGGGGCGCTGCGCAGGGGCTGCCTGCCTTCCCTGCAGGTGCAGTGCAGGATTTCATGCCCCCCACTGCAGAACTTGCACTGGCAGACAGACATTCCCTGTGGCTCACAGAAGGGCTGCTCCGTGTTTCTGCAGTGCTGCCTGACCCTCGTGATGGTTTTGCCGGCGCTCTCGACTAACGTGAATTGGCACAACTTCTCTTTTTCTGCTCGCTTGTGCCAGTTTAGAATCTGTCACACAGCATTTATAAAACTGTTGTGAAAGATAGCATTTGACAGCGAATCTGAACTATAAATAGAGCTGGCTTCTCCTCTCCCCTGTGAGACAGATAGTATTACCAACAAAAATAACCACCCCACATTCAGCTATCATGAGACAGGCTTAGAAATAACATGGCTTAGAAATTTCCCATGCACACACACACACACACAAGCAGAAACTTTTAGGCACCTTTGGGTCACAAGTCCAAGACCTTCTCTGGAGGAATAGCAAAAAATAATGGGCTTTTTCCCAGGAATTCAGCCATCACCTGAATGCTCTATGGCCAAACCCCATCAAACTTGCCGTAACATGTTATGAAGTAGCAACATTGCTATTTCCTTGCTGTTGTTTGAGGGGAGTAGTGAGTTGCTCAAAAAGAAAATCTAACTGTATTTGAAAAACTACACTCTTAATATGCTTTGTGAATAATGTATAGACTCCTTGATGACCATGCTGAAAAAGGAGATTGCTTTTTAGCCACTTTTTCTGGTTGAGTGAAAAAACCTTGTACATTATCACCAATTAAAGCTGAATGACAAGCAAAACAGCCCTCTGAAAAGTCTGTATTAGGTGTCCAATATTACAAGTATAATTACAAAATGTCCAGCCATTTGACTATTTCCCAAACCTGGATTTCACAAAGAAACCTTCCACTGGGAAAATCAGTGGGATGGTATTTCTGATTAGGCTGCAGTTATGCCTTGAGACATCACCCAGCCGAGCAAGAGTGAAAGAAAGATACGCCTGTATGTAGCAACAGGAAAAAAACATGCCCTAATCTCCAGGGATATCAGATTATCAGGAAAGTTTTATCCTAGTTCAAATAACTGGACAGCCTTGAAATAGTGCATTTACCACAGCACAATAAAAGCGTGTCAGAGCCATGCCCTGTGAAATGCAAGCTTTGGGTGTGTTAATGATTTTATGCTTTTATTCCTGCAGCTCATCTCTGTGTCCTGCAAATACTGGCCCTGAAACCCCACCTCCCTGGATCCTGGAGGGTTGGGGCCATCCTCCCCCACGCCCACCAGCAGCAGCTTTTACCCCAGCAAGCCCAGCCATGGGCCCTGCTCACAGAGGGATAGAGAGGGATTCCCATGCCCACTGGAAACCCCATTTCTTGCTGCTCTTCTCTGACTTGCCTGCATGGCACAACAAAAATGTCATGTACCTGCACAATTAAGGGCAGAAATGAAGATTCACATCTACCTGGGGCACAGACTGGACTTACAGGATGGACTATTATTAAAAAGGGGAGAAATCAGAAATCAGGCTTCCCTCACTAAATGTAACAGACAGATTAGTTTCCTAAATATTCTAAGTGATCTTGACTGCAGGTCCCTCCTCTGCAGGGAGGAAATAAGAAATACCTGTTTTGTAATCCAGCCTTACTATAGCTCCTTTAGACTCCTTATTTAGCCAAGAGGCTGAATCCCACTAAGCTCTTCGTGTGCAGTGAGATACTGGCAATGTTCTGGCCCTTCCCTCCTTTAATCCCATTGCATTTACTTTAGGAAGAGGGGGAAAAGGAGAATCCTATGGCTGTTTGTGCGCTCTGACCCAAAACTCCAGTGAAATCTGTATGAAGGTGAGAGGAGAAAGCTCTTCTCCATGTGTTTTGGGCAAGCACACATTTCCTAGTTTCTCAAACTGTTTTGCTTAAAAATGAATTTGCTATCTAGTTGCAGTCAGCAACTGTCTAGTTGCAGTGGTTTTCTTCCCTAAAACCACTGAAAGAATGTGTAGAAATATATAAAAAATATCAAATATTTTCTACTATATTTCTGAAATGGTTTTAAACCCTGTTGTCAGCCTGTATTGTTTGGATAATGACAGGCATTCTTTCTCAAACTTGTGCCATAAATCCATATGGCATTACCTGCAGACTCTAACTCCAATGACCCCTTTTTCCTAATCTCTAAGCATGAATACGCAAAGGAAGTCCTGAAGTCCTCCACAGGAAATTTAATTAGAGCAGACACATTCAAACAATTTATGCAGCAGGAACTCAGGAAAACTGAGATCCTGTGAAATGGCCACAGGCAGGTTTCTCCTCCCTACAGCATGTACCAGCCAAACCTCAGCACTGCATGTCCCTTGGCATTCACAGACACGGGTGGTGGCACAGTCCGTGGTCACCCTGCTCAGCTGGAGCATCACACCTCCTGCCACCCTCATGGCACCAAATCAACCCTCCCCAATGGCCTGAATCCATGGGCACAGGTAGCTGCCTGCTCACACAAGCCAAGGCACACAGTCTGACAGCCCCAGGGCTTCTCCTGTGACAGCAGGAATGATGGCCTGAGGAAGAGAAGGAGGGGTAGTAAGGGACAGAAGAGGCTGCCCATTTATAGGAGAAGGAATAGGAGTAAGGTGTGTAGGAGTAAAAGGCTCAGGCTTTCCACACAGCATAAACAGCATATTTTAATCAGCAAAACTTGCACTGACCTACAGCATCTCTCTGTGGGTCATCCTGCTTTGATTGCAAGAATTCAAGGAATAACAAGCTCCAGAGATTGATTGAGTCAACAAAAGCATCTTCCCATTTTCTAGGATAGGACTGTGGGGTAAACACACTGTTTGCTCACAGCTTTCTCATTCCCTGCCCAGTAGCACAGCAGCCACAGCCACTGCTGTGCTGGGCACCAGAGAAAACACGACTCCCTGTTTCCTTTAACACACAGCTGCACCAGCCAGCATCCCTGCTGATGTCAGCCTGAACATGAGCCCTGATGGCTACAAACATCAGCTCCCACATCAAAGATGGCTGATGTTGTTGTGATGCATCATCTCAAAAGAAACTGGGGTCTAACTACCCCATGTGTTAGTTAAGAAGTAGTTCTGCAGTCAGGGCACAATACTGATTTAATTCTTCCAGGTCTGTGGGTAAATCCTGGACAAAGAAACAAGAGAGATCCCCATATGATCTTCTGTCCACTAAAGTGCTGTCCAAACTAAATGGGGAACTTCTGATCCATGAAATTTTTCTGACCTGCATCACGGTTCAGCCGGTACTGCATGCCCCATGCTTAAATATGCTCTGAAACAGGTCAATCATTCACCTTGCAGTCACCTGCAGTTTTTAAGTTTCATATTAGCTTTTTGGGGTTAGCAGTCCTTTCTAGCCATGTCCAAAACAGCCTGTCCAGCTGCCTATGTTTTTGAGAACTAGTTAATGCAGGCATGCTCCCAGACTTTAAAGCACGGCATAAACCCTACAGCTTCAGCAACTGCTCTGCCATTTGTTATTACACAGGTAGGCTGTGGTGGCTGCAGCACTGAAGCTCCAGATCACAATTCCTGCTGAATCAGCCTATACCTACAGAAAAATAAGCTCAGTCTAACTCAACCATAGGTGCATATAATCCCTGCAGGCCAACAAAGCCCAGCCTCTCGGCCTCTCTGGAAATCTGGCTCTGAGTGAGCATTTAGAAGCTGGCAGTTCTCCTTGTGTCACGCTCCTGGCCCAGGTCTTTTTTCCACCCTGCCCTTTTTATTCTCCCATTGCCCTTGCAGTGACCTGACGCGCTCCCTTTGTGCTCGGGTGCTGAGCCAGTGGGATCTGCTCACTTGGCGCTGCTAATTAAGTTCAACAACAACACTTTTTTCAGCGGTTCTGTCCCAACACATTTAGTTGGGATTTTAAATTCTTTAGATTTCATTCAGTCCATGTGCATGGTGGTGTCACAAGGCCCTCGGCCTGGCTCAGCTGGTCCCAGCCCTGGAAGGGCTCCAGCACCCTTGACACAGTGCACATAAGCTCGGCGGCAGGGGCGGGAGAGCATGGTCCGAACAAAACAGTCACCCAAATAAGGAGCCACCATCACTCCCTGTTTCCTTTAACACACAGCTGCACCAGCCAGCATCCCTGCTGATGTCAGCCTGAACATGAGCCCTGATGGCTACAAACATCAGCTCCCACATCAAAGATGGCTGATGTTGTTATGAAGGTAAAAAGCATCATCTCAGAAGAAACTGGCGTCTAACCACCCCATGTGTTAGTTAAGAAATAGTTCTGCAGTCAGGGCACAATACTGATTTAATTCTTCCAGGTCTGTGGGTAAATCCTGGACAAAGAAACAAGAGAGATCCCCATATGATCTTCTGTCCACTAAAGTGCTGTCCAAACTAAATGGGGAACTTCTGATCCATGAAATTTTTCTGACCTGCATCACGGTTCAGCCGGTACTGCATGCCCCATGCTTAAATATGCTCTGAAACAGGTCAATCATTCACCTTGCAGTCACCTGCAGTTTTTAGGTTTCATATTAGCTTTTGATTTTTCTCTCATTGCTCCTCTTATCTGCTCCTGTCCCTTCAAGAAATACCAACAAACAGCCTGATGGAAAATAAATAGAAAACATGGCATAAGAATAAGTTCTAATATATAGAAAGAAAATGTTGCAGTCAAGTCCAAAGAAAACGATGTGGACAATGGAGGTGCTACCCTAAATATATGAGTGAGGAGCTTAAAACCAAATGCAGGTGAAAGCAGGATTTTAACAACAGGATTCAGGGCTGAGGAAAAACATTAGAGAAACAGCTTGACAGCAGCACCTAAAATTAGCAGAAGAAAAGCATACAAAGGAGGGAAATGAAAAGACAGAAGTCATCAGTGGAAGATGGACTGCCAGGACTTACTTTCTTACATGAATATGAACAGAAAGCTGTGCTACTCACTAGGTTCTACTGCATCAATTTTTAAACAATGCACTGCCTTTTGAGGAGACCAAAAGATGTTCATGCAACATGTGGTGGAGCCAAGACACCTTTTGCTCTGCTAGATGGAGACTGGCAAAACATTTCTGCTATATGATCCACAAGACAGATATCTGCATTCCCACAGAATTTTATCTACTAAAACTTTTAGGCTTATGAAGGGGTCTTTAATTTTACTGTTTAGCTGGAACTCAGGACAATTGCAAGGATGGGTTCCTATCCAGTCCTAGACACATGGTGATCTCCCTGCTTTTCTACCAGCTTTGAAAAATTGAAGCCGACTTATTCTTTAGTTTTGTAATTATAGGAGTTCAGCTTAAGAAGAGGTTTTGGAATAAACAGCATTTATAAAAGCACTTTTCTTGGTAATTTGATAGGATCACCAACAGAAGTAGGGATCTGAAAAACACTAAAAACATATGAACTTTCAGAAAAGGATATGGCCATGGTAACAAGCTAGTCCAAATGCAAAATTCTAATGGAGTTAGGCTGTAAGATGCAACAACGCATACAGCACAGAGTCTGAACTTTGTATTTCATCCTGACCAGCTCCTGTCAACACCAAATCTGATTTCTGAACCAATTGTTTCCTTACAGATCACTTCTACCAAAATTGACTACCCTTTCCTCCTACATAACATGCAAGTGATGCTTGCATAAACATGTGAGTCCTTGAGGAGTATGTATAAGCATCACCTGCAGGGAAAAAAGGAGCTGCAGCACCTGCTGAGGTAGGCTGTGAACTTTCTGCAGTGGTATTTCCCAGGGCACATTACAAGAAATACCAGCAGTTTTTGCCCCTATCCCTGTGTTCCCTTCAGCCCTCACTGCTGGTCACTTGCAGAGCTTGGATATTGACCCCCATGGGTCTCTGCTCTTGGCCAGTATGCTCAGAGCAAAGGTCTTTAACAACAAAGACCATCTGAGAGGAAAGAAAGCTACATCACTGCCCTCTGATCCAGAGGATGAGGGGACTCTGGACTCCTTCCCAGAGCCAGATCCCTGTGGATACCAAGGAAGTACAAAAGGCTCTTCAGAAAACCCTGTTCTGAATTCCCAGGATGCTGGATGGATGGGGAGCAAAGAAACATGTTTGTAAGTGATTTCACGATGAGTTATGAGTTAAATTAGGAGGCTGACAAGAGCAAGGAGCAGTAAGTGTTCTCCTTGTAGAGTGGGACAGGGTTTGCCCAGAAGGATAAGGAGGACAATGAAAAAAATGAACACTGTAAAGTCCTGCTGAAAACACTGAAACCAACACCATCAGGGCATGGCTACCACGGCAAGGGTCCAGCAGGAAGGGGACTCAGTACAGCCCCAGCCACAACCCAAATAAGGACAGCTGCTTCAACAAGCCCCTTGAGAGAATTTCTCACGGGACCTTATCATGATACTGGAAAAAGCATCTATTAAATACCAAATGGATTGCTCCAGGTCTAGGGAAGAGGCAGCCCAGCCAAATCCTAAAGGAAAAATACACAGTGTTCCCAGCAGCACAGCAAACCCACCCAAACTGCTCTTCAGCTACAGGCCACCAAGATGGTGAGGTGCTGTGTGACGAGATGAAATTCATCTAACGCCAAAATAATCTAAAATCTCGTCTGTTGAAAGTCTCTGATTTTGCAGTTAAAATAGGCTGCAAATTCTGCAGGGCTGGGACTGCCCTGTTTGCTTTTACAGTGGCTGGCATGTTGGGTGGAGTCTCAATGTCTCCAAGACTGCCAAAATTAAACGTAAATTAAACTAATTACCTCACAGTTATTTACCAGCGAATAAAAAAAGAATTTACCCTTGAGAAGAAGTGAAATCACAGACTAAGCAGTGAAATTCCTGGAAAGCACCAAGGACACTGATGATACACAGCCCTGATGATCATCTACCTGCAGAAATGAATGTGCTTTCCAACCAGCCAAGCTGGCAAACCTTGCTGCACGTACTTTAAAATCGCTGCTTCGTGAGATCTCATCCTCTTACCTGACATCATTGCCTCCATGGGCAAAGGATCCAAAGCAGGCTGTTAAGATCTGGAGGAAGTGGAAAAGTAGATGGACCTGAGAGGTGTCTTTCTCTTCCTTATCCTCTTCCACGGGATCAACAGGGGGCCGGTTAGGATCTGCGAGTTCAGAGGCCAACTTCATTTCCACCCCACCTTCCTCCGCCTCAATCTCTGCCTCAGCCACTGCGTTGCAATAGCTGGAGTAGCTGTCGTAGCGGACTCGCTTCTTGGAGTAGGAAACTGTGTCTCCCACCAACTTCTCACTGTCTTCTGGAGTAGAGGTATCCGCTGCCTTAAAGGAGGAGTGCACGGGCATGCCACAAATAGCAGCAGTGTAACAGGTGTAGCTGTTGTTGCGCCGTAAGAGTTTGTAGTTGTTTTCTGCAGTGGGCCTCTCATCATTGGCCCTGTCCAGGTGTATTTTGTGGAGCAAGTCTTTGTATAAACCTGAGTCCTTGTGCACAGTGTGATAAACGTGGCCGTCGCTCCTCACGTGGCCATCGAAGCTGAAGGTGCCATTGGAGACAGGAGACTTCACCGAGGTGTGCGTCACCGAAAATGCCCTTCCTAAAAAGGCACAGGTTTAGAGGCTTTGTTTACACAAAATGCAATACAAAAGCCCCCTTCCTCCAATACAAAACAATAATGTGGCCAGCACCTGAGAATGCAGGGCAAAGAAGATCAATTTGCACTACATGGAGTGAATAGGCCAAGATTCAATTCGCTGCAAAATAAAGTCTCTCATCTTCTGTGCAAAAGGAGCTTTGTTCCACTGCTGAGTCTCCCCAGACATGCTGTATGACCTGCAGCAAGTCACTTGGGATCAGCTATTCAAATGTGATACTTGATGGTTAAATACTCGGGTTCTTTGAAAATATAAATTTCCATAAAATTCCTTTCTTGTAAAGCAAGCTGAGGTTTTGAGGGCTTTTTTTCTGAGGTTTTGTCTACATTGAATAGGAATAATTTGGATTTCTGAAATGTGGTTTACTGCCATTTCATACTGGGACTTATCTGTTTAAGAGACGTTTCATTTACACTCATTTGTTTAGGAGACATTTACATAGCTTTTAAAAATAATTTAAAAAAAAGAAAAAAAGTCATGTTCTGCAGCAGTATTTCCTTAGCTATTGCAACATTTTCTACATATTAGTTCTATGAACATGATGATGATTATTCCCACTGTATATATTTAATGTTAGCATACACTGTAGGACACACATCAAAATGTATCACAGGTAATATTTCTGAAGAAACTGTGTTTTTAGTTTCCTGACTTCCTGGATTTTCACTGTGCAATATTCAGAATTGGGTTTAGCTATTTTTAAACTGGAAGCACACACTCGAAGGGCTCCATGTCATGACTTATTTGATTTTGTAAGAATCAGTTGACTATATTAGGCATTTATTAACCAAATTACAGGGCTTTGTAGATGTTAGCAAAGTGATATCAAAGTCAGCAGCCCACTAAGTGGAGGGTGATGTTCCCACCACGTGGCAGAACAGAAAGAGCTTTCATGCACACAAGTCTACCTCTTACAAATATATGTTCAGAAAACAATGTGTGAGATTTTTCTAGTGGACACGCTCCAAAGGGTCATACATTTGTCAACTAAAGTCCAAATCTTTTTATCTCCTGTTGTAGTAGGCTAATCATCTTTATGCTGAATTTAACCTTCATACATCAGCAATCTGTGTGCTCTGTGTTTTTCCACTGCTTGATAGGATGGAAACACCATTAAGAATACAAAATAAAGCAATGCAAAAAGGCAAATGACTTTTTTTCAGCTGTTTCTAAAACTGAAATACAGCCAAACAAAATGTAATTGATTTTACGTCCTCTCCAGAAAATGTCACTTGTAAATGAGCATCTTTCCAAACAAGCACTGAAAAGAGATTAGAGATGGAAATTCCAAACACTAATTTACTATTTACAGCTGAGACCTACTTGCAGTTAAGAAACCTCATTGAAACAGGAAGAGAACAAACCCTCTAAGTTGTCTTAGTTCCTTACCATATGGTACACGTGGATGGTTTCCATTTGCAATATTATCTGATGCCCCAGCAGCTTCTGTTACTGAGCCAGTAAGGGGAATCGTGCTCTCATCAGATGCTTTGGCACCAGGAAGCTCTTTAAAGACTGGTGTTTCTTCATCCTGAATTTTATCAAGACTTTCATCTGATATCCTTGACAGTGCACCGTCTTTCTTTAACCGGCCTAAGGAAAGAATAATACTGTAATTTTAAACCCAACCTATACCCCTTGTTACTTAAGTTTCCACTGTTTGCATCAACAGCATGGTTCATACAGCCAACAGCAGTGGCTACAATAACCAAGCTTCATTTCACACACACACAATTTATTTCTAACACTTTACTACGTTCATGTGCGAAAATTCTACAACATCTTTGTTTCTTCTGATGAAATTCACCAAAGTAGGTAACTGAAGTAAAACACTGAGCTGTTCATCTGTTAATGAAACGTGAAACTTTTCTCTGCATTTGTTGAAAGCACCAAAGCAACCAAAAGCTTTGATCAGCCCAACTTACTGTAAAGCTAAAACAGCCACTTAAATACGATCATTCTGACAGGCTTCTTCTCTTTAACTTTTTCTTAATAAAATAGAAACCAGAATATATTCCAGGTTTTATTTTCCTGTTTCTGCTAGACTCCAGAACTAAGCACTGCAATGCCACGCCTAACAAGGTTTTGAATTTCTACCACTGCAGCTTTTACACAGCAAATTACACAAATACATGAGGAAGAGTTTAGGCACATTCTGCTGGTGGGTGGGGACTGGACTAGGTGACCCTTCAAGAGCATTTCCACCTCTGAAATGTAATATTCCATGATTTTATATCACTCACATTTCATCAAATAACTACTTACTTTCTATTTTTCTCTTCATCCAGGGACACACAAAAATCCAGACTAAGACAGCAAATACTAAGGACACACCAATTGATATTAGAGCAATGGCCCACATTGGCAGTATCAGTCCCAGTACTGTAAAGACAAAGAAATAAAACAGAAGCAAACCATAAATTAACACGACTTAATTATCCAAGGCAGTGGAAGAGCAGTCTGTTGCAGAAAAGCCAGTGTTCACAATGCATTCAAAACCAAGATGAAGGGTCTGATGACTTTTAACATATTACCAGTTACTGCAGTATTTAAAGGTATAGTTGACATGGAAACACTTGCAGGTTTAGTCTTCCAGTTTCCTGTTGCTCCACTGAGATGTTAATCCCAAAAGAGCCGAGGGTAAAACCCCCACATCAGGGCTGCTGAGCCAAGTTTGCAGTGCTTTTCATACATGAATGCACATTAAACCACCTTCCCCACTGGGGTTAAGTGTTTACCTGACCTTTGCTCTGGTCCATAAAGCCTGATGCTTAGCTTACTCTAAGCCCTTATTTGCTTACGATATGAGCTTAATGCAGCACTCCAAAGCTGAGGCTTCGTCCTGCACAGCGACATCAACAACTCCTGTTTCTGTAATTATTCCCCCAACAGAGATCCTTGCACTTGTTCAACAAAACATCTGACTCTCAATGAAGAAAGAGCTTGGGCTCTGATCTTTCAAACACATGTATACATTGCCTATCTTGAAACCTACACGATTAATTCATCCTCGTGAGTAAATGCTGCCAGAAGAGAGGCCTTGGAGAGTAAATATGTATTTCCCCAGTATCAAAAATGGAGTCCCACCTTTTTATTCACACATTTTAGAGACTGCTAAGCTGAAACAGAGGGAACATTACGATTCTTATTTCATTTATTTTGCTTAACGAGTCACTGCAGAGTGCCTGACCTACTTCTGCAGTACAACTAATGAGGAAATGTGAGTTACACAACTGATTTACTGTTAAACATCTTGGATACATAGCCAATTAGACTTAAGAGGAATAGTAATGTTACCTTCAAATGGGGAATGTCTCAAGCTTTTTATTAATTCCAGTAATGCTATGCTATGGAGTAGGGTCTACCAACTGCTCTAAGCCTCCTTTCTTAATTCAGGGTCATGTTCAGGAGTCTATCTTCAACTGCCTCCTCATTCATAGCTCTTGGACAATAATCTAACCTAAAGATAACATTTAATGACCAGAATCTTTAACAAAGTAGTTGAGATTACTGCACATCTTTGTTCTGAACCCTTTTGCTAGAAGTGTGCGTTTAAATGTACACCACTTCAGTAAACAATAAAAATATAAACACAAATACATAAATATAAAAGATGAGAATATAAATATACAAATATAAATATACAAGAATATAAAAATTAAACTAATATAAAAGTAAAAATTCAGATATAAATATACATATGAATAAACACAAACATGTAAGTGCACATAAAATATACAAGTATACAAAAATATAAATAAAGTCCTTCAACTTCATTTCCTTCTACTGAGTTGCAATCAAAACACAACACCAAAGAAAGAAGATGCATTCAATGAAGAAATAGGCTCAGGGACTCTTACTATTAAAGGGAAATAACGAATTACATTTAAATAACAGTTTTGGAGCCAGACATGCCGGAACAGTGACTCTGCTGTCAATGGGTGACAGCCTTACACTGAGTGCAGACAGCACCTGCTCTCCCACCCTGCTCTGAACTTTCACTCCTTGATGCACAAACCTTTGAGAGAATACCTTTGAGAGCTCAACATGTGCTTACGAAGCCAAAGCTGCATCTCAGTAATTTCCCTTCCTCTAAAGAGGGATTTTTTTTGCAGCTGTGCTCTTCCCCGCTAACCAGAGCGATCAGGAGGCACAAAACACAGGCACAAATGGGGATGGGGATGTGGGGAGGCGGATGAATTGCTCTTGCCCTCATTAACTCCTAATGCAGGAGATGACCCTGTGGGGTCTGGGTGATGCTGGCAGAGCATCCTTACACACTGTGGGAAGCCTCCCCTCCCGTGCCTCCCGGGCTCACTCACCTGGTGCCCCAGTGTACATGATGGAAAACACGTTAATAGCTATGGTAGCAGCATAAAACACCGGGAGGGCGCGGAGACCATTGGGCACAGGGTCTTCCTGCATAGAAACCATGGAAAAAAGGAAATGTTAGTTGGATTTCACACCAGATTCATGTCAGCATGAACCTCCATGTGGAAAATATGTGCTCCCAAGTCAGTGCCAGGCAGGTGGAGCTTTTGGATGTCAAGGAAAGTATGGTGACCTGTTTGGTTACACCCAAATCCACAGTGCTGGTCCTGGCAAGTACCAGCACTCCGGGGGAGCTTGACACTGTCAATGAGGACCAGGGACTTATGTTATACTTTCCAGTCAGCTGCTGAGTGACCTCGGGGCAGATTTCTCTCTGCAAGTGTGTTCTTATTATTTAGTGTCCAAGATGAGGAGTCCCTCTAACTTAGCATGACTGAAGGGTGCCAAGCAGGAGAGGGCTTTGATGTTTCGGACCAGCGCTACAAGCACCAGTACAATGCATCCATCTCAAAACCATATCCTTAAGCTCCCACTTCTTGCCAGCTAACAGAAATCTCTAAAATCCCAAGTGTCTGGCTGCATTAAACAGGTAACACACACAAAGTGAGCAGGCAACGTTTAGCATGGCCCTGTGTCTGCTGCCCACCGTGCTCTCGTGCTCTCGGCACTCACAAGGAAAAACTCAGCTGACGGCGCAGCGGAAACACACCGTGTGAGCCACGGACAAAGCCTTTGTGAGGGACTGCCTTGGCCTTTTGAGGGGCTCCACGTGTTTGCAAAGAGCCTGGCAAAGCTGAGGGCTGGCTAATGTGGTTTCATTTCTTGCTGCCATGAGCTATAAAAGGGAGCTGAGAAAAGGCTGTGGCCGCCCTGTGCTGTGCCCACATCCCCGAGTGTGATGCAGATGGGCTGCACTTGCAGGGCCAGCTGCTGTTCACAGACACCCCCAGCCAGGGCATGGAGCCCTATCACAGGCCACAGACTCACAAGCTAGAAAGCTGCTCTTTTTTATGTACGCACACAAATCACTACCTGCTTATGTCAGAAGCTCTACAGATCTTACTGCTTTGTGAATGGCACAGAAGTTGGGACGCAATTTCCTTAACTTGAACTTTTTCTGCCTCTTGAATCCTTAAATATGTGGCTTTAATATCAGAGTTCACATGATTTTGATGGCTGATTTCTTAGGTTGCTAAGAATCTTTAACAAAGTAGTTATTTAAGCAATTTCTTATTGCTTAAATACAATAGCGGAACCTTTCCTTATATTTTATGCAACTTGAGTTATTTTTTATTCAAAGATGAATCTAATCAAATCTATCATCTGTTTTTATCACTGACATTTATTTAGAGCAGAAATAAAGAACGATGAAGCTGAGGTTACAGGTGGTGCTATTTATAGCAAAAGAATTAATCCCTCATCTATTTAAGTTCCCTGTATAACTGCTAATATAGTGTCCCTTATTTTAGGTCACTGTCATGCACTGCCCTTCCCCATTTTAGCAAGTTGAATGGTGTGAAAGAAATGGAAAAGGCAGACAAAAGTGTTCAGATTTCCAGTTCATGCTGGGTGGCAGACAAGTCATCTTTTGCACTGGAGATACTTGGATTGATGTTACCCAGGTCACTAAAACCCATTGATTCAGGTTTCTTGAGAATCTACAAAATAGGCAGATGCCCATCTTCTAGTGTGTGATGTGCTGGAAAACCAAGGCTTTAAATTTCACAACTTTAAAATACCAATTAGAGTATCTCCAAGGGAGGACTGTTCAGTTTAAATTACAGCCAGAACAGCTATTGTGAGGCTAAGTCAATGCCAGCAAGCTTGTACTAATATAGAAGCAGCCTCAATGCACCATCCTCTGACCAAAGAGAATATACAATATTAATTATCACATAGCACCTTCTAAGCCTCAAACACTTGTCAAATTATTTACTGTGAGCTTTCAGAACTGCTAAGAGCAAGTATAACTCAAATGGCTATTAAAAAAAATGACTGGTCTCCTGTCCAAAAAGAAGTCACAAACTTTCAACTCTGGAAATGCCAGCACTCCAAAGGGAGGCTAAAACACAACCTTCATACTAAGCACTCATTATAATAGTGAAATTTCTTTACCTTGTTTAAAATGAAGAATCTGATCAGCACAAAGAGGATTCCAGACATCAAGCCAGATAACAGTGGGGAAATAAACCAAGAGGCAACTGTGTTGAAGAAAGAATGAAACTTGAAATAAACAATATTCTTGCATAATAGTTAAGTACACTGTTAATGAGCAATAGATTTAAAACAGTTCTTGTACAACTGGAATGAATGTTCTGTATGTTTACTTACAACTGGTGCACCTCAATGTCCACCAACACTCATGAAAGTCAAAGTAATACTATGCACCACTAGAAACACCAGCCAAAGCATTTCCTGCTAATTTTGCAAGTTTAGCAATCAAACTCCTCAGGAAAGTCTCTTGTAGTTTGAATCAGAAGTAGACCAAGCGCTGTAATTTCCTAATCAGCACGAATGTTGCAAGCACATGGAAAGCAACTGCATCTAGCAGGATGCCATGCTGCTCCCAGGGTAAGTCACAAGTTCCAAAATGCCACAGAAGCATCAACTGCAATGCGTGATGCGTGTGCATTTTTTGCAGGCCAGCACTGCAAGTGTCCAGGACTGATTTAACTGAAGTAGGTGGCAAAGCTCCCCCTGATTTCAATAAAACCAGATTAGGGCAGCACTCTCTGGAAATCTCATCCGCAGTGATTTATTGTTTGCAGCATGGTTAACAGATTGATTCTGCTGTCACTGAAAACTCTTTCACTATTGACAGAATTTTAAAAAATACATGCATTGCTAAAGTTCTAATATATCACCATGCCTTCAGCATAAAATCCTCTTAATAGAGACTTTAGGCTGCACCTCGAGTTCCAAAGACTTCCAAAACAATAACAAAACACTCCATCACATCCCTGCTTGGATGTGCCACTGATCTTGGCAATGGGAGGCTGTGAGTTAAATGTGCTGTATGCCCTGAAGGTGGTGGGTGGAGAAACATGACTGTGGGCATTCACATGATAGCATTCACATTGTTGAGAGCAAGAACAGGGTAGTATGAGCTGCCACAAAAAGAATTAGAAGAGGAGGAATGTCACCTTGAAGCACGTTTCTTGAGGGAGACAATGTGTCCCCAGCTTACCACTAGGAAGTACAACTTTTGTCTTATTCCTTTCTCCACTGGAGACACACTGCAGCCCTCAATGAACCCCAGTGCATTTTCTGAATGACACGACTGGGGTGGAAAATAAATTAATGAGGGAGTGCTATCAGCACAAAGCAGACTTCTGGGAATATTTCTTGCAGGCAGCACACACTATTTGACATACCCTCACACATAAAAGGAGACAGCACTTACCAATCTTGACGAGCTGCATCCACTGGACACCCTGCGTGCCAATTGCCACCAGAGAAAATCCAATAGTAGCACCTACAATGCAATGGGTCCCTGATATTGGGAGTTTCAAGAACGATGCAATTAGCTGCCAAACAGCAGAACCTAGAAACAAATGAACCATATGGTATAAACAACAACAACAACAATAATGTAACACAGAAAATTCTTTTCCATGTGCCCACGTTCTTTTACAAGTGCTGCCTACACTCCTCATGCATAAGAGAGATCTTCTAAAGAGAGTTTTGTTCCTGTTCTGTCTCTAGAAGCAGATACTAAGACAGTTTAATAGCAGCTTTGAATGCTACATCTTATTTATGACTGTTTATGACTAACAGCTCCCTACAATTCATGACAGTTCTGCTTTCAGTATTTGCAGCCTGTCTGATTAAGTACACAAACTGCTCCCAGTGTACATCAAGCTTAGAAAACCTCACTCTTGAGAGCTGACCCTGGAAGCCTCCAGGTGATCAGCATGAGGAGGCATTCACCATTTCACTAGTGAAGTACCCATGCTCCTGAACTTGGATACCACCAGAGGAAGGTTCAAATTGTGGGACAGAGAGATTTTATGCTTCATCTCAGCGATACACAGCCATCCAGTCCTCTACAGGAAAAATGGACTAGGAAAGAATACGGACTCTCTCACTGCCTTCCTCTGCAGCTCATTGTTGCACTGGAAAAATTCAAGGCTGCTGAAAAGGCTTATGTTAGTCATGGAGAAGCCAAAGGTACCCCTGGCATAAGGAAATAAGTTCCCCTAACTAACTAAGAGACAGTGGTTAATGGTCTATAAAGTAAATTCATCATCTGGTGTTCCAACAAGACATCCAGGAATGATGCTGGCCAAGAGTGCAGGGGAAAAAAAAAAAGTACCCCAAGCACCTGTTTCAGGAGTTAGATGAGACACAGTTGGCCACAAAGCTCTCCAGCACACAGCTCCATGCTCTGACTCCTCTTCACTTTGCAAAGACACATGATCCCTGCTCCTCTTGCAGTGGCACTAACCTCAGGACACCAAAATACTTGAGAGTGACACATAGCTTTCTGTGGACCTCCCCTAACATCAGAGAAGTCTTACAAAGATCTCTTCTTCATTGTAATACTTCATGACCTTAAGACTAAATCTTCATGTACTGAGTCACCAATGGCAGCAATCAGACTGCCATAAGAGATCCTGAATTTTCTGGCTCATGCCACCTCTCTCAAGAGATCTGCAGCAGATGTGGGTGATAAAGCAAGGTCACTGAACACACACTGGCAGATTACCCAAAGTTTCAACCTCAATTCCAACATGAGAAGATGGTTCGAAGGCCTTGAAACAGAGCCATCTGCAAATGGTGATTTGCTGGTATCATATGTGGCTACATTTGGAAGTCAACCAGTTTGTAAAACTGATCTCTCTTGGCGTACTATCCCAAAACAACTGTTACTTCTTTTGCTAGTGGAAATTCCAGATCAATCAAGGAACACCTGCTCTTTAATTTTTTGGCTTCTTTCCCCCTGGACTAAAACAAAAATAAAAATGAAAACACTTTGAAACCTTTGACATGCACTTAAGAGACCAGCAAATGGAAGTGAGGAGGAGGAGAAATCAGATGGTTACATCTAAAAGAAGCCAAATAAGAAGATAAACTACCCATAGATATGTAATTACAAAATACTCAGTATAAAAAACAGGGGAAATGCAACCAAGCCACAGCTGCACTGCATATGTCTAGTGAGGACTGGGGGTTTATCGTCAGGGCAAATAGAGGGAGTATGGAACTATTTCTTGTTTACTTAACTTCACAGAATCACAGAATGGTTTGTGTTGGAAGGCACCTCAAAGCATCATCTAATTCCAAACCCCGTGCAATGGGCAGGGACACCTTCCACTAGACCAGATTGCTCAACTGAAACCAATCAGGAGAGAAAGAAAAAGGTGGTGGAGGACCAATGGGTGGTCTGAAAAGGACAATGCATAATCTAAAGAAGTTTAAGGAAGCACATCAAGGAACAGAAGAAAATACAAAGGAAGCCAGAGCAGAACTTTACTCTGGGACTTGCAGTGCTTTAACTACCTACATCAAAATTTTAAGTCCTCCTTAACATAAAAGGTATTGTTCTCAATTTTTTACCCTTGCAAAACTGACTTAGGAAGCAGGAGGCTCACTAGGCCGGCCACAGAGCCCCAAATTCAGACCCTTCCTGCCTGCTGACACCGTGGCCCACACCTATTCCTCTCAGGTAATAACCCCTGAGGACAGAGGGCTGGCTGCAGACTGCCCTGGCCAGGAGTTGCCTGCACCAGTGTTTGGGCAGGGTGTGTTTGATGCTCCCCTGCTGCTGAGGGCACCTCATCCCTTCTCCTGAGGCTCCGGTGCTCCGTGCCAGCCATGAGCCCCCATCAAACACCACATCACCTGCAGGACTAGATTAGTACTTGGCTCTGCTACTTCCTGGCTGGGATGTCCTCTGTGTTGGTGGCATCTCCTCAGTCACATCAGCTGCTGACTTCAGCTCACACCAGAACCTCTAGAACAACACATGTCCTGACAAGAACCTGACAATTAGTTAATGCTGGGCAAGTACTGCAATTGAAACCCAAGAGCAACAGTCCTTAACTTCCCATCTCCCTAATAATCAACATTTTAATGTGACACAAATTACTACAAAATGCTACATTTTAAAATTTTAATCCCATTACTTCCTGCTTCCTTTTCTCTTAGGAGAGAAGGCTGACCTGAAAATTACATCTGCTGTTTGCTGCAAGCATCAAAGGATCTTCCACCAACATCTGGAAAGAGGATACAGTGACTTTTGGTCTCTCCCAGACTGTTGACTCATTTAAGCCTCATTGAAATTCAGAAGCTAAATCCATTTGCAAAAACATGATCATGAGGCATGAGAGAACAGGGTGGGGGAAAATGCAGAGCAAAAACAGAAAGAGGAAAAGAAAACATCCAAGAAGGCTCAGAGAAAACACAGAAAAAATATCATGCATCCAGAGAAAAGCTGGAGATGCATTTGAGGAAAAAGAATATTGAAATCTGCATTTTGTAACTTGTGATTAATTCTGAGACTTATAATGTGGAATTTCTTAATGCCCCTCCCGGAGGAAGGGAATGCAACTGGTCATGAAGTTCACACAGGCTTATGTAAATATGCATGCAAATAAGTTGTTTTTCTTTGAGCTTCTGGCCAGTTGCCTCTGCAGGGGGTATCTGAGACTTAAAACTTTGCCCTGCCAGGATTGGGATACCAGAAATAGATACAGAAGAGAAAATGGACCCTTCCTTCAGTGGGAATCAAGAGCACGCAGGTCACTTATATTTCAGACGGTGTGCACTGCTCCTGGCTCACACCCATGGGAAAAGACAGAGCCATCTCAGCAAGCACAAGGATAAAAGATGCAAGTGGAATGGTGCTAAAAAGCCACCCTACACCTTGAGGGAAAGACCAGACACCCACAGCTGACCCTGCAAGTTATCAGGAAAAAGGAACTGATGAAGCAGGGGGGAAGAACATTTGAGGTGGTTTAAGGTGGGACCATCTGTGGAAGTGGCTGCTGTTCCAGTGATTTCTTGGTAACCAACTCCTCTTCCCCTTGGGCAAGGAAAGGTGGTCAATGTTCAGGAGGCTCAGGAGCAGCCAAAAAACCAAGGGAATTACCTCCAAACTCTCAGGAACACAAAGCCACCTATGACAACTCCAGAAAGTGTCACTCAATGTCCAATTTGATCCATGAAAAAAAAAAAATAATAATAAAAAAAGGAACTCAATTTTCCCTTTTCCCAAAGGAAACAGGAAAATAACCATATGTAGTAAGTCTCTTCACAGACTCACCTATCTCCTTTGCCGGTCTTGCATAAAAAAGTGTGAGGAGGTTAGAAGGGATAGGTGGAAATAACATTTAGGTCAGGTTTAAGTAGGTTTAAGGAAGAAAAGCTTTAAGTGGAATATCCCTGTCAAGCAGAGGATGCTGCGATGCTCGGGTAAATCACAGCAGCCTGTCACGGGGTGTCACCCTGCCAGACTGAGGTGGGAGGGCTGGCCCCTCGCCGGGGCTGCCTCTCCCACGGATCAAGCGCTTCCTCCCTGCTGCCTCCTGCCCTTTAAAAGCAGGTTTGCTCCTTGAGGCGGCTCTCTAAAAGCTCACAAAGCCTCTTGCACATAAACAAAGAGTAAATACCGTGGCTTAATGTTACTTACCTCAGAATATGCTGTTTGTTCTGAACAGAGATTTAGTTAACTACAAACACAAGCAAGGGGACAGACTCTAAGGTACTCTGACCCTCTGTGGTTTGGGTCAGAAAAACTAAAAAGACCTTAAATGTGTGATTAGCTTTACCGGTCCCTTAGTTTTGCCGTGGGCAAGGGTGAAATGTAGGACTAATTGCAATCACTCAGGTAATCAGTTTACACAAAATGTGTTTGGATTTTCTGCAACTTTTTTAAAAAGGGTTCCTTCTCATACACACTCATTGCCAACTGCTGATTCTGTAGGGTCTTCTGTACAGACACAAATGCTAGGCTTTTCCATTTACCATCACAAAAATCTCCAAAATAATTTTTTCCAGTATCTTATACATATATAGGATCCATTGTGTTAAACATTTCTTTTCATCTATTATTTCAATGGCTGAACCACTGAAAAATGTAAATTATTAGAAACACTTAAAAAAAAATCACAGGAGACTTAAAAAGCAAAACATCCACAAAAAAACCCAGATGTGCAGGTCACAGAGGATGGGAAGATTTAATTAACAATGCTCGCAATCAACAGGGTGACAAATACAGAACAAATATTACTTGAAATAGGAAAGTATTACTTGAAATAGGAAAGTATTACTTACCAACCATTGCACTCACTTCTCCCGCCATCAGCAGTGGGACAGTGTTGTTGTACAGGTTAACATCAATGATACCTTTCCGAATTGTTTCTCCTACTTTTGCTCCCAGTAGCACTGAGCCAGTGGTTTCAAAAACCGAAGCCAAAATGCAAGCCTGGCGCAAAGTAACAACACCAGAGCCCACAGCCGTTCCAAAAGAATTTGCAACATCGTTCGCACCAACCGAAAAAGCTAAAATAAAAGCAATGATAAAACCCACAATGACCATCCACAGGTACTCATCCATTGCCATCCTTCCCCAAACTGTAGATCAGCTTCCCCTTTGCAAATAGTTAATAGTCAAGGCTGGAGGGCACCGCAACGGATTTGGAAAGCAGATTTCTTGTAAACAATGAGTTCTCTCTGGAAAGTGCTGGGTAGTGTTAGAATGTGAAGAAACTGCTAACTGCTGATTTTCGAACTACTATAAATACTGTTCATTTGGCTGCCTTCGGTCAGCAGTGAAACACATTCCATATTTTGCTTCCAAACCGGTAGGACTGCGATGTTCTGTCCTGCAACAGAGGAAGAAAAAAAAAAAAAA
>VYXD01002499.1:1897776-1921708 GCA_013397195.1 Hylia prasina
GAAAAAAAAAAGGAAAAAGAAAAAAAGAAAAGAAAATTAGAAAGAAAAAGGGGGGGAATACTCAGCAGAGCTCATAACAATGCGTGTTTTCAGAAGTAAATAGATGATTTAAACCCACTAATGGGGTCCTACCTCAGCATGTGACTGCTCTAATCATAAAGCAATTCAGAAAAGATTGAAATTAGGTCACCTCCAAAGCAATATGTTTCTTGCAATATCACTGACCAAGAAAATCTTTTGAGCAATTTAAAAGGATTTAGAAAGTCTGACAATTTTGTTTGTGTTGAATTTACCAAGCAGAGCAATAAGCCCTCTTTCTAGCAGGAGGGCTCCTCTTGGCTTTTTGCACCTCGTGAATATAAGACATATAGAGTAGACAGCCCAAAGCATAGAGCCTGACTCCCAGCTGATATATAACATCTAGCTCCACTGATCTCAGCAGAGCTCTCAACATGTTATCAGCTGCAGCCATGGGTATGTTCCTTTGAAAAGTTATTTTATATGTACGTCTGTCTGTCTAGGGAACACCACTGAAAATACTCTGAAGAACATTAATATTCATCTGTTGCTGCTATCACATCCCATGCAGTAAGAATACAATTTTCTTACAGCTTTTCAGTCACTGAAACAGCACAATAATTTCAATATTTCCATATATCCCTAGTGGTTTAGAGAAGTATGTGAAAAAGGTGCAACAAAAACATCGAACTCCGTTTTTTCTTATAGATAGTTACCAATTATTAACAGTTATTATATTCAAACTATTGTCACAGATATCTTTGAGTATTTATTTTGACAGTTTCAGTTTTATGACTGCCTTTTGAATTACATCTCTCTTAGTCCAATAAAAGAATAAGTTCTTTCAAAACAAAAAATGGACACAAAGAAAAGGAATTTTAAAAAAAAAAACCCTTCATCATCCAAAAGACTGTTAAACAGAGCAATAAGGTCCACAGTGACATGAAGTTGGTCAAAAGCTAGAAGCAAATTTTCCCAAACCACCTGCCTCCTCCAGGGGCTAATTCTCTTCTGTTAGTGGCCACCACAAAGACATCCTCTGGTCCTGTGGCAAGGGGTTAAATGAACATTTAGCAGCAAATATGCATCAGCCAACACCACATTTTTTAATAACCACTTCTAGAGAGCAGGGGATGTCAGATTAAAGCCTTGAGCCCACCTCCTGCTCACTCTCTATTTCCCCACAGTCACGTCAATTTCATACAATATTCCCACATGCAGTTTCAAGACCATGCTTAATTCCTTTCAATGACCCAAATGCAATTTGGGTCCTGTGGCAGGAAGGAGGAAGGGCCTCTGAAACCCCTGAAATAACAGCAAAATTAAAAAATTAAAAGAGATTTTGCATAGTCCTGAGGTGCTGGATCCTTGAGAACAACCGAGAGGAAAATAAAACATCTATCCACAAAGTGTTTCCTAGAAAATTCTTAAATTGATGTCAAGGATTGATGTTTTCTCTACATGCACATATTCAGCGAAAAAGATGTCCCTCTTTTTTTCTGCAGGCTCCAAACTGTCTGAACAACTGTTGCTCCAGTCTTTTCCAGACATGGAGCAGACATCAATCCTTGAATGCTTTCTACACTCTACAGTACATTTCAGAAAGTCTTACTGGCTAGAAACATTTGTATAAGGATTTTTATACTATGGGATAACATGAGAAAATGAAGCACCAAAGCATGTTTTCTGTTTGAAGACTTGTTGCTTTTTTATAATTCGTGAGCACTCAACCCATTGAGTGGAAAAGGACTTTAGAGAAACAGAAAAGGCTAATATTTGGAAGAAACAATTATAGTTAGCACTTGTTTGCCTGTGAATGAAGACAAAACCCCATTAAAAGCATTTGTTATAAAATTATGCGTGTCAGATTTTTGCTAGGAGATGAAGTACTGGACTAGGGTCCTTCCTTGATCCTGGAGATTAAGGATTAAATTCTTCATCCTGCATACATTTCCACAGTACCTTTGCCAAGTTAGCCTCAGTGCCCCACTTTCTTCTCCTGAAAATGGGCAAAGCTGACTGAGGTCCATGCATGCATCCACAGACTGTGATTATACAAGACCCATTTCTTTGGACCAGCTAGATAAAAGCACACCCTTATTCCCAATAGAGATCTGTCTTTTCTCCACTTATCAACCAACCCAACAATTTATTGTGGCAACCCAATTCCTGGGACTGAGAGAAAGAGCAGGGTGATTGTGACATTCCCCACCACAACAGAATTCATGGGACAATGTTTGCCAAATCTGGCTCCTCCAGCCACAGTGAGTTCCTGCAGTTTCCAAAATAAACCACTAAGTCACAAGGTTGCCTCTATTAGCTTCCCTGGGAGAGGGTGGGGTGACCTCCTCCAGATGGTCCCGAAGAAATTAAGACTTCCAGTGTGTGTATGTGTGCTCCTAAATCACCTCATGAAGGCCAAAGAGTCTCCAAGGGACTGCCAGCAGGGCTTTTGGCAAAGGGCTCAGAGAGGCAGCTACACAAACTCCCTCCTTGTGAAATAGGATATATGGCCTCAGGAGAAAAGGATGTCTTAAGTAAGAAGTCACACCTCCTGTCATTTTATGCAAGGTGATGGTTCAAAATAGAGCTTCCTCCAAAACTTGAGAGGCTCAGCTTGATGTCCACTGTGCTGCCACAAGCAACAGCACAGCAGTGGCCAAGCTGTGTCTTTAACAAGATGGAAATCCAAAGGAAAAAAGGAATAAACACATGTTTAAAAATTAACATGTAGGCTGCCTTTGAATGGCTAGGTGTTACCACTTTCAACCTTAAAAAATGGTAAGAGATTTTAAATGCTTATAAAAAAAGAAAAAGAAAACTTTCTCTGCTGAGAAAATTTTCAGAAATGCAAAATATCCTGCAAAGCAGGCCAGTGACTAAATACAGACTAAATCCTGTAGCATGCTTCTTTCTAGAGCCCAAAATACATTTGGCAATCTCAGACAGGCTGAGCTATGCCCCTCATAACCTAATGTAACCCAAGAGCCTGTGGTGTTTCATGTTGTTACTGGGATGGAAAAGAAACTGGACAGAACACCGTGCAGTAGGGAATGGCAGGTGATCTGCTCCATGTGAGACACCTGGAAGTCACCAGCCTGTGTCTCTCCTCTTCTCACTTGGATTTCATCAGTGTGCCTCTCTGCAACCCAAATGCAACTCAGCCTGACCCACTGGATGCTGGGAGATCCTCCCACTTACCTCTGGGACTGATACCACCTCTGCAGTCAGGTGTGCTATGCTACCACAGCAGGCTCTGGATGGAAAAGTACATTTTCCTATTTAGGCTTTGGATAACTCTTCCTGAACCAGCCCAAACTGTTCTGCCATGCTGCAAACTCACACCTGGGCATTAACAGGGCAGAGGAATTGTGTGGGAACCCTGGAGCTGCAGGACCTGAAGCTGGAGTGTGCATCTCTGAAGGCTGTTAGAGTGGAGAGAAACACGTAGAGATGACATTTCAAGCTGTAAGAAGCTAATTCTGCATTAAGGAAAGTTTTTTTAGCTAACAGTTTTCTTATGGTCCACCGTCAGTGTACCATACTCACGAGGTTGAAGCCTTTTAAGTGGACTTAGAAACCTGCACCTCAACGAGAAAAATTTGATTTTTGGAAATGCTAAGCACGTCCTTCCTCACTGGCAGATGATCCAGACACCCCCCTCGGACTGTATTTTGTTGTTAACTAAACAGCTTGTTATAACTGTCAACACAGAGTGCTATTTCTTCCCTAAGGGAGAGATGAGAACAAAACCTAGGTGAAAAAGCACCTCGATTTATGCACAATGACAAGTGAATCCTCAGGAAAAAGTTAGAATCTCGTGGTTATCATGAGATCATTTTAGGACATGTTTATATATGGACATTTACTAAGACAGGTCTCCTGGAAGCTATTCACAGTACACTACTAAGCCTAGACAAGTTTTAGTGCAAAAAAAAACCAAAACCAAACTAAATTTGAAAATCGGAGATGTCAGTCAGAGTTTGGGTATTTTTGTTTTTGCTAAACAAATAGCTGCTAAAGAGAACAGAGAAGTATCTAACAGCAGGTATGAATGGATAAATAAAAGCTCAGGAGTAAGTTCAAATTCTAGGGAGGCATTCAGAGTGCATTACCCTCCAGCAATCCAACTGTGTGACATAAAGGAATAAACAGAGATCCCATAAATGTCCTTTAATCTTCTCTTCACCAAAAATTAGGGAAGAACTTATAGCACTTGTGAAACACTGAAAGGTATGCAGCTCACACCATACATAAATCATGTTGCATGCAGCTCTCCTGCTCTCAGAAGTTGCCCCATGCTGCAGCTGAAAATGTTCTTCTACTCTGGACGGGACAGAGATTCTGCAACGTCCCAGTTTGAACCAATTTGTTGCTGCCCAAGTACGAACAAAAATCAAAGGACAGCAGCTAGAGTAGCATTTCCCAAAATAATTTTTATGGCTACTCCACTTTGCATTATGGCAAGGCAGACAGGGGAGGACAATTTCTTTTCCTCTGCCGCGTTGAAAACAGTAGATGTTTCATGACTGACAGTGGCACTGAATTTGTACTGACAGGCAGGTTCACTTCTAGTTACCAGTGGTGGAAAAGTCTGTCTAAAATGCTTACCCAGACAGCAGCTTCTGGGAGGTTAGTCCATATCCTCTCTATTTCTTTATGTTGCTTTTTATATAAAACCGATCTGTCAGGTTCCCACCTATGTGTATAAACTCAGGCCAGACCTGGCATTCCAGTCTCTGGGTACAAAACACAGCACTGCACAGAAACCAAGCCTGATTTATAACCAGAGCTACTAACATTGTGCATATCAATAGTCCTTATCATTTCCAGTTCATGCTCAGGCCACAAGGCTCACAAATTATTTACTTTGAATTACTGACGCTACATTCATGATATGAAAGGTGGTATTGAATCAAGTGGTTCAAGACTGAGAACATCCCTATATGGCTCTAAATTGCATGCATAGGACTTGTCACAAGGCCAAACATTATGCAAGTTTAATGCTCCAGTACACAAAAAGCACTCCCAACTTACTATAAAAAAAAAAAAATCAATTATCGCATCAGCAGAAGCAGGTTTTATATCAATCAGTTCCTATTTTAACACATTCACAATGTGTTTAAGCATACTTCATGCTACTACTTGATATGGAAACAAGACTGAAGTTGATAGCTTTCCAAGGATTCCCATCCAGTTTAACATTGCAGAGAAAGACTGTCACTGTCAGCTCCCAAAACTTCAAGGGGATGCTTCCTTTTCTTAGCCCCTATCAACCTTTTGTTCCCACCACCGAAAGGTCACAAATGGATATAAAATATCTAGCATGAGATTTTGTTGCTGAAAACACTCACTAAAAATACAGACAGCAGTCACTTTAAGCAATTCTACAAACTAGTAAGAAAGGTGATCAACAAGTTCTCATGCATTTGCTGATAATATCTTTTTCTCTAACTAAAGGACAATTTGATCCTTCAGTGACTGAACAAAGTCTTTCTAACAGGCAAGTAGTTTTTAAGACTTAATACTACAGATTTTCAAAATCCATTCAGAGAAAACAAGTGTTCATGGTCACAGAAAACATGTTTTATAAAAGAAAACCATGCAGAGAAGTCTTTAAAACTCACCCAGTATTTAAAAGTTGTTTTAAGAGAAAAAGGAGCTAAGTTCTTCTAGCAACCTTCCCTCCTGATTGGAAATACAGGCTGAAGTCTAAAATAGACATCCTATCATTCAGCACAGTCACATCTGAACATGCAAACTTTCAGAGGGTAGAAAGAGGGCTATAACTTACACCAGGCAGTCCGGGGATAAAATTCACTCCGGCACAGGAGAGCACACAAGACAACACTGAGAAGCATCAATGCGAGTCCAGATTCTTATTCAGTAGGTGAAAATCTGCCTCCTCTTAAGCAAAGAATTCTGCTGGGGGTGGGCACTGATAAAACACAACACTGCGTCACGACTGCACCAGAGAGACAAACCAATCCAATGAGGCTCGTATTAAAAGCAACAAAACCTTCCCTTCCCGCCCCCAACCCCCCTCCACCCCCAGGCATAGGCATAGACAAGAAAGGAAATCTCATTTTTGACTGTCAGCTGGGCATTTTGGTGAGATCAGGTAATCTCTGAGGAGTCCCAGATCTTCTCTTTGCAGGCACACTCAAATGCACTCTTAATTCAAGTGCATGTGACAGTAGGGTATGTACATCCAATTTGGGAATGATGTTGCACGCTTGCTACTTAATCCATGTCAGTAGAGGTCCCACAGGCTACACAGACTGCAGAAAGTTAGAGATGTGCACAAGTTTTGACTGGATCAATGCCTAAACAAACAGTTTCACTTTCAACAGTTCAGCCTAAATTTCCCAATCCAGATTCCTTCAACTGCTTTCCTTTAAGTGGGAAACAGTTTTGCACATAAATCAAGGCAAAACTAACGTTTGCCTAAAAGTACCAGGCTTAGTTTTATATAAAATATTTGCTTTGAGACTATATAATGCAATTAAGCTATCATAATCAGCAAAAAGGAATTAAAATCAAAACTGCATTGTCACAGTTAAAAATCTGACAGACAAAAATCCATTTGGACACATTTATGGTTTATAAATTTATCTGCTAGGTTTTACTCCATTCCGAATCATTAAAATGCATGTAATGATATTCCAACTTAATAAAATTAAATCTGTAAATTTTCTGCATCCTGAACATTTGAGAAAAAACAAACCAATTCAGATTTGTAAACACACACATGGAAACATAATCTTTTCCTCATCTATTATTTCAAGTTAAATAAAGAATATTTCCTAACAAGAAGTCAAAAGTTTTCTGAATTGGTTAAATTCAGCTGCACATCTGCAGTGGTTATTTGGTAAAACTGAAAAGTGTTTTACATTTCTTAAGAAAACTCACATGGATTAGCAAGCCTACATCACCTTCCAAAAAGAATTAGGGCAAAAGTCCAACTACAAAACTGCAATGAAGAAATTACATTAAACCCCCCCACACCAAAAAANATGATTATTTTTAAGGAATGCTGAATCTTTATTTAAGGTTGATAACCAACTACAATTAAGTCTGTGATATAGCTGCTACCTTTATGAAAAGCTACATCTCTTAAGTCTGGTTCTGATGTCTTTCCTTTTGCTTCTGTACTAGCTGGCAAACAGGCTTCCAGATTTTAGAAAACTGAGAGGCTAAAACTTTCACAGTGGCTTTCCCTTATGGACAAAAACAACATATTTTAACAACAAGTACATTAATCTTTTCCTGCAGATTATATACCTTAACACCTTTTTTTTACTTTTTATTTTTTAACAAGTAGCATCAATCAATTCAAGTGAGAGTGACCACGATTGTAAACATTTAGTCAGCCTGTATTTATAGACCTGGATTCCGAAGTTTTAAGAAAGTGAATAAACAAGCACAGAAACTTCTTGCAGCACTTGTTTAACTTTATAAAGTAAAACAAAACAAAACAAAATTGCAAAATATTATTTCATGTTCTCGTTATAGCTGATGTCTGCCTCCAACCCGAAGGGTCCCAGTAAGCATTAAATCCATTCCAATTCTCCTTAAAGGACCGGCCCAGAGTATTTTTAAATGGGGGAATTAAGATTCCCCCCAGCCCTAGAGTAACCAGCACCGGTGCCCAGGTGAAAACACTGCCAAGGGGATATGTTATTTGAGAGGCATCTATTTCAATTTCAAGCCCCAGAAGCTGCCAGCCTGACCTGTGGGAAGTATCTCAGACCCAGGAGAGCTACAAACTGGAACCATTTGAGCGCTGCTTCCCACGAGCCAGCCTGGCCACAACGGTGGTTTCTTGTTGACCTAAGCTTCAAAGCTCGGTCTACACGCAAAGCAAAGGATATAATAAACAGCACAGAGAAAAGGAAATATCTTCAAAGTTTTTGTTGTGCTAAATCAGCATTGTGGACTTCAGGCATGGGAAAATTCAAGCCAAGATAGGTTGACCATTAAAAAGAGTTATAATTTGGGATACCACTAAAGAAGCAAGCAAAGGAAAATTTGTAAGACCACGGAATAAATTACGAGGATCGGTTTTTGGAAATGGCAGCACCAGTTTGGTTCCCATCAAATCAAATATTTGTAGAAATGATAAATTACAATCTTGATCAGATATCATAATTTGGTTTTAATTGTAATTTATTTTGGAAAATCCACAATTGATAGATCCTTGTTTGATTCAACAAACTCGTGCTAGGCAGATTTATACTCAGGCTTAAATAATGTAATAGGACAAGCCAATTTAAATATTTAATTTTAAACTCCTGTTGTTTTGCATTTCTGCATCAGCTATTTTCTGAAAGATACCCAGGTTCTCATTTCCCAGTGACCACTAAAACAAAGTTAATTTTGAAACTTACTGTAACTTTTATATCAAATGTAACTGGCATTTTTTACCATTCAGGTTGGAAGGCTACATATGTAAATGATTATTCATATTTTAAAACACATACATTTTGAGCAGAAAATAATGGGGCATGAGTACAATTTTCTAACATAAAAATCCATAAGAATTGGAACCTGAATGCCTGTAAAATGCATTTAGTCAGGAACAGAAATACAATAAAAACATCCAACAACTGCAAGATGTTGTTCCCGTTACATTCTGCCAGCTTAAAAAACGTTACTGACCAGCCTCAGGAGCTTCTGGGCTCTCACGTACCTGCTGGTACTCTAAATAAGCCCCTGGAACTGGGGACTCTGACCCTGCCTGGGAACCCTTACTCCCCCTCAGTCTATAAACAAAGAAAATAAAATTAATGAGGAGGAAGGAAAACGGGTGGCAGATGGCAGCCCATCGTACCTCGAAGAAATCCAGGTCTTGGAATACCCTCTTCTTTCTGGTATTGAAGGCCCCCATGACCATCTCCACCAAGGGGGCCTTGAAGCAGGACATCACAGGCCAATCATGACCTGGAAATCAGCCCTGAGATCCTTGAGACTAACTGAGATTTAACACTGCTCTACCAAATGCAGCACCACTTCTTGGTGCTCTGGAAGTTCAGTTATGCTCAATGAATACCAACAAAACTCTGAGCATCTGCTCTGCAAAGAGGTGCAAACACAGTTTAAGTTAAAAAGAGCCAATAAAAGCACATCCACTTTTGCATATTGGATTGCAAGCTCCAAAACATTCTGTTGTCTATCAGGATAATCTCCAAAAGAGATGCATCCATGTTTCGCTGCCAGAAAAACCATCTCAGGGACTGTCTGGAAAGTTTAAGGCGGTAGACATAAAAATTAAGAAGTCATTTAGCTTTCAGGGATGGAGCAACTCCTCTGCTCCAAGGAATCAAACCCCTTGGATGGGCTTTCTTGATGGCTCTGAACTCTGTCACCCTGCCATCCAAACATTTTTTTTTTCCAGCAAGCTTGCGGGCTCTCAAAGAGGACATCCAACCCCAGTCAGGGGACTTCCACTCCCAGTGGCTGAGGTGAATTAGCTGTTCTTGCACAGACATGCATGGAGAACTGCCATGTTACAGCATGTGACTCTGCTTGAGATCACACTTGTCTACTGAGCGAGCCAGCCCTGGGAAATGAAAGGGAGGAACCCACAAGTGGAATTGCTGGAGGCCAAGGCTGGCACAGAGGATGTCACAGGCTCCGGGTGCTGTGTGGCCTGGGAGAGCCACGCTGACTCCAACCCCTACCACAGCACAAGCCCACGTCAACTCACAGGAGGAGTTCAAAGGCAGCAGAGCAATTCTGAAGGAGCAGGGCTTTGGCCAGCGCTGATTCAAGCACTGCCCCAGTTAGTGCTGGGAACTGGACTTGGATCGCCCGTGATTCCAGGCAATTGACCAGGGACTAGGGCATACTCCATACTAAGACCAAGGAAAAGGGTGAGATGCTGTTCTGAGCCACTCTGAGCTTAATCTCGCCCTTCCCAGACCCATATCCAAAAAACCCAATCAGCATGGGCACAGTACTATAAAAGCCCTGGCTACTGCTGACAACTCAAGGAGCATTATCCTGCAGTACTAACAGACCTGTACTGACTTTACACAGAATATAAAAACTGCCCATGAAACACTCCTGTGGCAATCCAAAAATATGCATTTTGCAAATTCAGAGGCTTATGCAAAGATGCCCTTGGTGAAAAGCCAGAGTGTGGTTGCCAAAAGTCAACAATGCAAATTTTTCAGATAAAGGAAACCTGACACGTCCAGCCCCAGATTGCCTGCCATTTCCATTTCAGTTTGGGTTTCAGAGAACAACCACTGTGGAGCCTTCTGTTTGAGCCAGAAGAGATGGCTAGAGCTCCCTTGAGTCCAGCAACCCCCTCTCTTCAGAGCTGGAGTGAGTGAGTAGCTACCAACATGCCAAACCACACCGGCTGGCTCTCACTGCCAACCTCCAAAATCGGTGTGGCCACAGGACAGAAGACCAAGGACTGCTGAAATGGGCTAGCTGAACGTCAGAAGGAAAGGTCCAGGGGTATAACCAAACAGGAGGAACAACGACACTCACAGAGGTGTTGACCAGGGTTATGGGGATAAAAGGAAGTAGATGTGGGCAGTACACTCTGGCAATGGAAACGATGCTTTTTTATTTTTTTCCTATGAGCATTGCAGTAATAGAGATGTAAAGGGGGAAACAGCAATGCAAGCTCTGACCTTGCCTTCATTTCACAGGAATAAGAGCCAAATATTATACCAGGAGGCTGGTGATCATGCTTATGCTGCCTGGTGACCATGCAAAGCAAGGCATCTGCCAATTAATAGGCCTGTTTCCCCCTCAAAAGTCCAACAGCTGCTGATCTCTGTTCTCGAGTCTATGTAATGGTTCACATCTGTCTCCTGCAGCCTTTGCTGCTAGAGGCATGAGGAGCATGATGGTGAAGCAAATACCTTGAGTTCCACCTACCAGGCAGCATTAACATCCTGGTAGCTTCACAGTAGGTTGACAATACTGCTGAAGCAAAGAAGTGGCCAACAGACTTGTCACGTGGGCCAGAGATTAAATCACTGTCAATGCAAGGTGCCAGATGTCCCACAGCTGGGCTCTTGGCTGAGCAAACACCTCCAAGAGGACTTACTAAAGGTGTGTAGTCATATGAAGCAGGTCAAGAAAAGTTAGGCTTTATCTCTCATGGAAGGCTGAGGAGCAAACCCAGTGGTTCAGTGCCAAGGTCCAGGTGGAGCACAAAGAATCTTCCAAAAGGTTGGGGCAAGATAACAGGATGCATGGACTGACGAGCATATTCCTCTTCCAAAAGAGCTTGAACAACTAAAATTTCTCTGCTTGACACACAGGCTGTAGGGAAGAGGCAGTTATTAGGCAGCAGACAGTATTTGAGTGCTTGGCACCAGCAAACAGGGCAGGTGGCTACTGTGCCTCATCCTCAGGAAAAGGTGTTCCTAGCTAAGCCTCAATGATGACAGAGACACATTTCAGCAGCTCGATGGCTGCCCAGAGGAGAAAAAGACAGAATGGATGCTGCTGAGAGGTCAGGAATAGCAAAGGGGATTCCATGAGGAACCTTCCCCTCTTCCCTGCCTTCTGGTGCAAGAATCAGAGCTAGTCATGCCAGGATCCTGTTGTGCCCACTGTGGCTCAGGCTGGGACTTCTCTAGGCTACGCACTGCCTTGCAGTGACCAACCCAGCAAAAGGAGTGGCACAGCACTGACAGACCTCTCCACTCCACACAAGCACTGTGAGAAAAGGCACACCGCTCCAAGGAAGGGCGCAAATTCCAGAATCAGCTGAAAGAATCAAGCAGAAAAGGAGAAAATAATCCCCAAAAATAAATAAAATTAAATCTATGGCAGCCATGCATGACAATCACACCGTGTCCAGAATCCTCTGAAACATGGAAGAACATTTGCAGAGCACATCTCTTGCAAGACCTGGAAGGGACCAAGGTCTACCTCGGTCATACTGATAAGGAATATTTACCCACTGTTATCCATAAAACAAATAAGCAAGTAGATAATCATACAAATAAAGAACACTGAATACACAGGCAAAATGAATATAAAGTGGTTTTTTCCTTTAAGGGAGTAATCAAGGAATCTGTAATTAAAAATAAAATGGTTTCTTGTCACCAAGACCCTCAGAAGTCATATAAATCATTTCCCTCTTCCATCTCTTCTACACATAAATTAAAAAGGGGAAAATTAATTATGCCATTTCTTCGACTATCAATCAGTTTCTCCACTTTGAATTAAGCAGATACTTAATTAAATCAAATTAATAAAATTATGTGAGGAAAAGAGTTGCTCTGAAACAGCGGAATATGTTATTTCCAAAATGGGCTTATTATTTCAATCAACACTGCCTCCAAGCCTTTAACCAGTATCTTTCACAATTTGATTTTTTCTTCAAAACCTCAGCAGATATGAAGATATCTTAATTACTTAATTTAATACCAATAACTAAATAGATTACAATAAATTATATTACAAGTTTGTTTCTTTCAAATCCAAAGTACTATGGTTTTACAAGAAAAATAATCCTTTTCAGTTTTAAAAACTTCTCAATTAAGCAAAAAGTGTTTTCCATTCTCTAAAGTAATCCAGAACCTGGACTATATTGTTCACTAATGCACTTTTCATCTGGGATACGCCAGTGCACTGATCAAGTGTGAAATTTGCAGAAGACCATTCTCCATCTACTTTAAAACACTATCATCAATTACTGAAAAATCTCTTTAAAATTTAAAAATAAGTACAAACATCCACTGCCTACTCTAATCCCGGGATCCTGTTTTGACTGAGATTCTCTAAAGTTTACTCTTAAAACAGAGTAATGGCACAAACTTGAATGCCCAGTTCTCCATCAAGAAAGTCTTCCACGAGAACATGCAGGAACCCACAGTGAGTCTGCCTCATGGGCAAACACCATGAAAGGAGTGCTGGGAGAAACACTAGGTGAACATAGAGGTACAGGTAACAAGAAGAAAACAAATGTGCAGATTTACTTGTTCCAGTCAAAAACAGTAGCTAAAGTTTATTGATTTCAGTTTCAGCAGCTAAAAATCCATGAAAACATTCTTGTATGATACAGACAATACTAGCTCATATTCAAATTTCTATCAAAGTAATAAAATAGGCTAGGATTTTCTCACAGTCATTGCAATTTACTAATCAATTAGTACAATAAAACCTATTTTAAAATGCAAATATTATAAAGTGCAAATAGTTTTTGTATCCCATTGTGATGTAGCAGTTTGATTATATGGAAATATGTAAGTAAAGAGACTGAAAAAATATAACTGTTAGCTACAAAAATAGCTGGATACATTCTCAGCCACTGTCTCTTAACTGTTCCTCTTAGATCCGCTGTAAAACTATTTCCAACACACTAATCACATCTATTCGGAAGAAACTAAAATTATATGATTTCAAACTATTTTCATTAAAAAACCCAGTCCTTTAACAACTGCTTTTACTCTTCCATCTAATTATATACTCTTAAAGGCCAAATATTCAGTCAGTACACAAAAATAACCATAGCCTTTTATTAAGGATAAGACACCAGATAGGAGCTCATAAGAAAAATAAAGATGTTCTTTGCCTGCCTCTACTAGCAATACTTTTCAATACAGGAAAATACATTTACTCTTTAAATTTTAAATACATATACGTCAAAGTCTTAATAACTCTGCATCAGAGACTTACTACAATCAAGTCTGTTCACAGCATCATTAAGTTGTTGGACTGCATGGCTAGTATATCCTTTGAGATACTTCACAGAACAGCCAAGACGTTCAAAAAACTATCCCTCCAAAAAGCTCCCTCCTAACTTAATACTAAGTAATCTGAACTTATAACCCAACAACCCTGGCAAGAAATCTTATCTAGAACATTTTTCTGACCAACAGTCAGATAGAAAAGATAAAACTGATTAATATTCGATTCTGACGTCTAAGGACACCGTAAGAACAATGCATTAAAAGGTTACTCAAATTAGAGGGAAAGCACTATATTTTTTTTCTCTTACCTACGCACCTGTTGTCATACTTTCTATGCAAAGGCTGTTTATTAAATGTAAGCAAAACCCCTAACTTCCTATTTTGTAATGGTCTGAGCTTTTCCATATTCAATGTATGCTTCAACAAAAAAAAAACCCAAGATGATTTCAAGTACAAAGCAGCAGCTATCTCATCCACGAGTAAAAACTACAGCAATGTTCTGCTCTTCCTAAAACAAGCTTGAAGCCATGATTATATTAAAGACACAGATGTGAGGGGATTTTTCAATTTCCAAACAGACATGCAAGCAAAGTGTTACAGTTCAGGGGTGCAGGTAAATGAATAAGCAAGAAAACTACGTGACGTTTGTGCAGCATCCTCTCAAATCCTGCAATCCCTTCTAGAAAGTCTGGGTCTACATGTCCCTCTTCTTTACTCATGTTCTTCTCGCATGGCTTGGTCTCAGAAACTTTCCATGCCTGTAACGGAAACTTGAGCCAACTTCTTAAATGTATGATTTCTTCATCTCCACTCATCATCCACTTCTGTTTCTGAGAAGCTCCTCATCATGACACCTGTATCTCAAGAAGCAAAACAGGAAACATCACAGGGATGAAGCAATGAAAGATGAATAATAATATGCCTCTGTGTCTTTAATAAAATCCCAACTTTCATTCAAGTTCCTTTTAGGAAATCAGAGTTCCTTTCAAAGGGCAAAGCTCACAAACCTAGTTTGGCAAAACATCGCGTGCCACAAATGGGGTAACCAATGCAATGTCCCAATCTGCACCTCAGATCATGACATGACATGATGAGCAGGAGAAATCCTGTGCCAGCTAGCCTTACACACTGTGGAAAATATTATCAGGTGCCAAGCTTGCAGAACTAGTCTGCGGCAGCCAGTTCAACTAAAAGGAACTGCTGACCCATCTGCTGACTTACCCGCTACTGAAAACAATGCCAGTTATCTTTACCCAGGACTCATTTATCCAAGTAGAGCTCTAGCCCACAAGCTAGATGAAAAACAAAGATGTAAGCAGCCTCTCCTCTACTTTTCCCGTTGCTCCCTAATCTACACAACTTCCACAGCACACAGTTTGTGTTTTTATACACTTATCACGTACAAGAGAAGACAAAGCTTTCTCTGCATTACAGCAGCTTACCTACAAGGTGACAAAGGCCTAAGGTATTTTCAACCTGTCATAAAATTTGGCCCTGGGGTGGAGGGCACTCGCCTATCTGTTTCTGCCATCCAAAACTTGGGATCAAGCAGGCCCAAAGCCAAGAAGAGCAGCACTGTTTAGAGTCTAACAACAAAACAGCAAAGGGATGACTCATCTGCAAAATGGAGACACAGCCGTCTTGTGTCCAAAGATGCAGCTTAAACCATCTGCCTGCCTTACAGTTTTGCCTGAATGCTGAATGAGGGGGTACAGGAGGAATTATTTCTGCAGCCCCCCCAGCCATGAAGCCTTCAGGGCAGATAAGCAGGCACCAAAACCATTCTGCCAGCCAGCTCTCAGTGGAACAGAAGCATGAAAGCAATTTTATCTCTCCTTTTAGGGTTAAGGCCACCTTTAAATAAACATTAGCATCAAAGCCTCTTTGTACCAGAAGCAGAGCAGACCCTACATCTTATCAGCTATCACCTTAACTTCTCAGAGTTCCACATCCCATCTAAAATCCTTCTTTATTCTGCAAAAACACTTGACAGCAGCATGCTCCATATGCATGAATCAGAAAGATTCCCCAAGTCCTTCCCCAACTCCTCCCAGTGAAACAGGGCTCATTTTGTCTTTCATACAGCAGAAATGAGGGACAGCTGTAGGGACAGAATCCCACCAGAGCACCAAGTTTTGGCTTTGATTCTTGCACATCACAGTCGAGAAGATAGACAGTCAAAGCAAGAAGCCCTCTGAGAGTGCTCTGGGTATTGCAAATAAAACAGCTTTTAAGTAACTGGACAGAAATGTATCTGCTGTGCTGGGATTACATGAAAAGAAAGAAAAATACAATTCCCCCAATTCTGAAGTCTTGATTAAGTCCTTACCCTCAAAAGTGCTTAGAAGGCAAACAGTCCTGAAAGCTTGTGCCTCAGTGATCATGCCTGCTACTGAGACATGCAACTGCCTCCTCAGGAAAGGTAACTATCACAGATTTCAAGAGCTTAAAAGCTTTCAAAAGCACTAAAGCTGAGGAAGCCACAAATGTCCATGTCAGGACATGCTATTAAATAGAATTATCTTATAGTATATATATACCATCCAATTATTTTACAACATGGTGATTCTTAATTTTTTATCATGATGATCACTGTATACAGAAATCAAAACCCATCCTTTTACTGCTCCATAGTCATCATAACTCCACATTCTCTCTGAGCAGCAGAAATGAACTGAGGACAAGTGACTCAATCTACTATTGACATCCTCACTTGTTAATCAGATGTCTACAGTCAGCATACACACCATGCAGACTACAAGACCTCCAGGCTGCTGACTGTTGCATGCAGAAAGAGAACTGCAGGAAAAGGTTAATAATTGTCAAAAAGATCCAATGCTGGCTGCCACCTGAAACAACCAAGGAATTTTCAGTTTTCTTTTGAACAGACAATTTACTGGCAGGCTGGTACTTCTAACTTTGATCTTCCTTCCTTCCAACACCAGCAGAAGTTCAGTAACAGAAGTTCTGAAGCTTTATAGCTCAGTAACAAAACACAGAAACCTCCCAGAATGTTAACTCAATTACAGTATTTTGGCAAGGAAGCCTTCCCCTTATACCTTGGGGAAAAGCTCAAAAGATTAAACAGTGCATGTTTTAAAAGTACACACGCCTCAATTATTTGGTGCAACTCTTCATGCACCTAATTGCTTTGAGAGAAAAAATATTCTACAGTAACTTGCTTGCAAGACTGAAAGTGTTCCTTGTTTCCCAAAGAAACAATGGTTATACAACCACCCTGATTGTCCCATGCACAGAAATGAAAACTATAAGACCAATTTCAACCTGATCTCATGCACAGAGATTTCAGAGGTGCTCAATTCCTACAGCAGACTTGCAAAGTAAGCAACCAAGGCAGCCCCCTGAGCAACACGTCTGGTTCTCAAACATCAAGGAGACAGCATGTTTTGATTAAATATACCCAAGAACCAACTACAAGGCAGTGAGAAGCTGCTCAGGCACTGTGCTGTTGGGAAAAGCAGTGATGCTAACAGCACTGCTGTGTAATGAAAAGAGGGAAAGTAGGAAAAATGTCTAAGTACTGCAGTGCCACCAAAACCAAGAAAGCTGCAGGAAAGTCTTATCTTCACTAGTTCAGCTGCTCACGGAGCTACCTTTGAATCTATGGAGCAACACAACAATGCCTTATGAGCCCATCACAGCTTCCATCTCTATGTGGGCTGATGCTGACATGTCAGCAGGCAATTCTCAGGATTCATTAAAGGCACTCAGACAACAGCTGTCCTGTTTCACCAGTGGGAATCTGGAAAAGCAGACATACAGTGCAGCACAGGTGGCCTCAGAAAACCCTATAAAAAATATATGCTTCTCAAACCCTTTCAACAAGATCTTACCCAGGTAGGGTAGGCTAAGCACTGGCACGACAGGTCAGACTGCTGGTCCATTTGTTTGAGAATCCTGCCTCCTATGATCAGGACCAGATGCTTCAGAAGGTGGAACAGCTCAGGTAGTGAACAATGATGTAATTCCCCCAAAAGGGAAATTCCTTCCTGACCTAATCGATTAGCATGAAGGTTTATGTGCTTAATTTATTTTTAATCCTATTTACAGCAACTCTGGACATTGTCATTATATATATAAATGCCCAAGCCTGCTTGGAATCTGACTAAACTTTTGCCCTTGGAAATATTGTGTGGTGTATTTATGCCTAATGTCATTTAAATATCCCTTTGTTCTTGCACTATGGGAACTAGCATTGCCATTAACCACCTCTGTTCCCCTTCCAAGAGCTCCAGCCTGCCTCACACTATAAATTTCCATGCTGCACTATGCCATGTGACAGGACAGAAGCACGGTCTGAGGATCTTTAAGACAACAACTGAGCAACTTCTATCAGATATCTGGCAACATTTCTTTAAGCTACATTTCTGGGATCTGCAGGGAAGTTGGCAGCCACCAAGATTTCAGCAGGCCCTACCCTCTTCCAGATCTTGCAAGCTCACCTTTATGATGTTTTCCACTGCAGGGCTGCCATCCTTATAAGCAAGATATTTTGCTCTATTTTGTGCACTTTGAACCCCCCCTTCAAGATTCTGATAAATTTACTCAGAACAGACAACAAGCATACTATGCTCAGCTTTTTAGGGGCTGCACAGAAACCTCTCTGTGCAAAGAACTGCCCTCTCATCTTCATGCCTGAATAAAGAACAACAGGGCCCAACCATGCAACACCAATCCCATTTTGCTCTTGGTTGATGTTCTTGTGGGCTGCAGGTTCCCCTCTGCAATAACTTTAGCCTATGTTGCTACTTTTGTTCCTTATGGATGAGCTCATGGCACATTCATCATTATTATTGCACCAAGTACTTATTAAAGCTCCAGTGCACTCTGCTGTTTCTGCTCATACAATGTAGGCAACATGCATCAAGGTATAATGCCACACCTCCATTGAACAAAAGCTTGGTGGGGGAAAAAATATATATATGCAAGCAGCAGACATGAAAGGGAGACTCTTAAAGCACATTCTGGATCCCTTGGTCTCAGACAAAGTCCTGCTTTCAGTCATTACTTGGGCTGCATTTTCTTCTCCAAGCCTTTGAAGCTAAAACTTTGGACTCCACAGGTTCTCAGTCCGAAAGTCTTCAGGAAAGAAAGAGAGAAAGGCTGGTATCTCATGGGAAGATGGCCTCCCAAGGAGATGACAGAGTTTTTACAGCGTCTGTGAGAAATACCACACAGTCATCACTGTTCTACCACAAATGTTGTGATTACGGGCTTGGAACTGGTGAGTTATGGTAAGAGAATACTTCTTTGCCTCAACCAAGATGAAAATTACACCATTTCATCTCTCTTTGGAACAACCTTCAGGCAAGCAAGAGGGTGAGAGAAAAAGCCTGTTCCAGCTTATGGTCCAGAAACAAATGGAGTTCCTTAATGATCAAAATAGCACTAACAGACCGGGTAACAGGCACCACTTCGTCAACAGTTACCTCATTAAATGATCCAAACTCATGCGACTTTTTTCTCTATTTCAGTATCAGAGACTGATTAGTCAACAAAGTGATGGTCTCATAATGGCAGTAAAATTGTCCTTTCGCGTGTTTCTCAAGGACCTCTCCATGCTGTTTCATTACTAATAGTGGTCTTAGAAACTCTGTTTCCGAGCAAGGATCTTGATACTTTCTTTCCAACAGGTCATAAACGTTTTCCTGTTCCTCTGCCTCACATGTGTAAAGACAATATACCGAGCTGGGTCCTTGTACAATGCTCTTAGGCAATGCCCAAGAGTGGTCCAAGGCACAAGGTTCCGAGCTCTGCCATACCAGCACCGCCAGGGCCTCTGATCAGCCAACGAGTGGCTTGCCTTTGGCATCCCAGAACGTGCTGAGGTTGAAAGGGAAGACAATAATGATACAGAACAATTCTCCCATCAGCTGCGGCAAAAGTAATCTCTGAGGCACGGAGTGCAATGCTTTCACCACTTTGGGATTGTTACTGACTATGAAGTCAAAAAGAAGTGATATTTTCTGTTTGTCACACACAGAAACAGACTTTGGGTAAGGAGACTTTTTTAACGGACTCAACTAAGGTATTTTTGGTTGCTGGAATTCTCAATCTGTTGTGATAAAATTAGCTTTAAATAAATGTACAATACAAGCAGTACATACTTTGCCTAAGAAAAAACCCTCTGGCCACTTACAGATCATGTGAACTCAGTTATTTAGCTGAGCTAAAAACATCAATTATTCCGAACCTTATCTGACTGTAGATCCAGATCTGTTTAACAGCACTGCCACATATCAAAATGCATGACAACCCACAGCTCTTTATTAAAGCAAGGAAAAGTTCCTGCAAACAATAGTTGCCACCATTTAACAACACAATCATGAAGAAAAGAGGTAATAGTGAAAAACCTGCACCTCTGCCTTCATCCTTCTGACCTTTCCCTGACAAGGAAAAGCAACTCTTCCTCTTATGTCAGTCCACCCTTTCCTCCATATTACAGCAGAAAGAAATGGGTTGCCTTCAACTATCACTCCCTGATGTCCACCAACCAAAGCTACGGAAGATGATAATCTTACTTTTTCCCCCTGCCAGGTTTTCATCAACCAGTAAAAGTTCTGTTCTGCTCTTTCAACGAGTGTCACAGAACCTGGCTCTGTACTGCTTATCACCACGATCCAAGCAACAGCAAAATAGTCATTCAAACATACCTAGTGCTCAGTGCTGGGTAAAGTTCACAGCAGCTGTCTGAGCCCCAGAAAGACATCTGAGAGAAGCGCCATAAATAACGACATCACATGGATTCTCCCATTGCACAACCCACATACATCTTTCCTGCTCAGGAATTTACGCCTCACACCCTACGTTGTCAGTCAAGAGCATATTACAAACCATGTTTCCAAGATGATCCAGAGGATATTTTGGAAAGTAATACAGCCCTCCTGTTGGCTGGGTCTTTACAAAATGTTCTACTCCATCACAAAAATGACAAATGTTGCTATTATCTTAACAAAACCACGGTCTTTCTCAGGAGCAAGCTATGGATCCACATATGCACTTTATACATCATGGATGTCCAAAACCAGTTCCAGCAAGTCTGACAGCCTGGCAGAAACTGAAGGAGACTACTCCTTCGCAGACTCAGGATCTAGGTTCTTCTTCAGATAGGCAAATGTAAAGTATTTTCTTGGACTACAGTTTCAGTAAATCCCAAATTTGAACAGCCCTTTTTCAAGATTAATTAATTTTACTGCTAGATTAAAATTAAACCAAATTCTCTCAAAATACCTCAATCCTAGGCATCTGCAAGGAGAGAATCACTTTTCAAAGCAGTGCCTAGATATAACTGAGAAAGAAGATATACTGCTATTTTATAAAAATGAGATTTTTTTTCCTGGAGTTTTGCCACAAACTGCCTTTGAGGGCTTGGTTCAGAAATTTCAAAGTTAGTTTATTGTTTTTCATATTGAGAACTAATTCCTTTTAGCAATTCTGTTAATCTTGGAGTTTGAAGTTATTTTTATTAAAGTAACGCCCAGAGTTTAGATATTCCATAAAAAGATCAGAAATTATTTTTATTAAAGTAACACCCAAAGATTAGACATTCCTTGCAAAAATAAGGCAAAGCACCTTCATTCTTAAAGAGGTCCTTAGTCTTTTCAATGCAAACAGAGATTTCACAGAGACAGCTGAGCACTGCGAAGTTTCATCAGCCATTTTTTATCAGAGACTTGGGGAAAAAGTAACTAAGGCAGGATTCTTCTGCCTAAAAAAATCATGAGCCTTTTGTTCCTACCAGTACGTGTCTTTTTTTTTTTCTCCTCTCTTCTTGGCCCCTGTTACAGAAGAAGTAGCATCAATTTCCACTCCCTGATGTCAGATTTCTCATGAGACATTTGTGCTGGCTCTGGGCTGTTCTGCCAGCAGTCACTACCTCTGGTCATCCTTCATATCTCTCCCTCAGCCAGCAGGGAGTCCCCTTGACCCAGGCAATGACACTTTCTGGTGGAGCTTGTTGGACTACAAAAAAATGGATCGTAGCCCTTAACTCTTGTGCCACAACAGATGTGGGGCTGCAAAGTGAAGGATCTTACCTCCATTCTCGAGGGCCTGAAGCACGGAAACCTTCTGCTCTTCAGCGGCAGCTCTTGTCTCAAGGACAAGACTGACGGCTGCCTTTTGTTTGAGTGACTACATTAATAAACAACACCCAGGTTCCTTACCATGACTAAAACACAGCGTTTGGAGGGGAAAGGAAACGCCTTTTGATCACTAGTTCTGATCTAGAGCGTAAGCAACCATGACTGAAGACTTTGTCAGCAAGCCTCCCCCAACTGCTGCTGCTCTTTAGGCATAACAGGCCAAAGACATCACGGATTTAATGACACGTTTTTGAACAACGTGCTGCTTCCCTGTTGAAGAAAGCACGCAATGACAATTTTCAATCTCTTTAATGGAGAAATTAGGGCTGGGGCAAAATCTTTTCAATTCCTCTGAGAGAGATGTTAAGTTGCAACATCCCCACCTTTCTCCCTGCAGCGTGTATAATTTCAGCTTGCTCAATAGCAGCGGCACTCCTGAGTTCAGGAGGACTTTAAAAGGAGCGATTAAGCTCACGGAAGTAAGTTAACATGAATAAACTGCCCAGGCAACAGGGAAACATTCCAGAGCCCTGTGCTGTCACCAGGCTTTTGGCCAATGCTGCTTAATCATATGTGCAAAACATAAGTTACAGAAAGATTCACCACTGGTTAGAATATTCTCAAATAATAATTTTGCTCTGCACTGAAGAAGCTTCCCTGCAAACTGTCCTCAGACAAAAGCAGTGGGATGTTCTTCCACTTTTCAGAGCTTCTACCGCCATCAGCAGTACCTAGTGGTACAGCAAATGCTTCCTCTGTTGGTCTTCTCAATGCATCAGGCATTGGAATTTTGGAATGGAAGTTTGAGAGCAAGTTTAGGACCACTTGAGCATCACTCTGCTGAAATTCTTAAATCCTGTGGCTGGCTATAAGGCACCGTGGCAGCTGCTGCAGGATACATTCTCATCTGGGCTTGGCCTGCACATACCAGTTCATACTATCCAGGCATGTAACACTGGACTGAAATTCAAAATGCCCGTGGCACAGGAGAGAATATTTTCACTACAAGGCCCTCAGAGTTTACGACGTCTTCTTTAAACACAGACATACTCATGGCTTAAATATTTAAGACTCTCTTGAGCCTTGTCACAGAATTTATACAGCTCTATCCAAAAACCTTTGATCTTCTGTGCAGCACTGAGTACAAAACCTAGCCAGCCACATTTTGGGTTACGAGGAGAGAGATGACTTTTCCACCACTTAGCAGAAGATTATAGTTTTCACATAAGATTATAGAGTCATGGTTGTAATGCCATCTGAAGACTGCACTTACAAAGATCTGACATTCAGCAGCTCACAGGGAGACAACAGAGTGGTCAGATTCTCAAAAACTTTGAGAGCAATTACAAGAGTTACAATTGAGAGCAACTTGTTAATGATTTTCTGCACTATCTTACAGATGTAAAGTTTTAATTCCTCAGAAAGCCTTCCCTCACATGCTTCATGTGATCAGACACCACTAAATCTACTCATCATAATAGCTTCTTAAACAGTATTGTGTAAGCTAAAAACAGTTCCCCCTGTACAGCATTCTCATAAATAAATGTAACTGGAGATAACTTTGGTCCAATTTTTGTTAGGTCACAAACTTTCCCCATATGAGACATCCAAAATTCTGCATGAACTAAGTTCCAAGAGACTTTGAGAATCTGCTCCTGTGCATGCCTGTAAGCCTGACTATAAAAAATGGATGCAAAAAAAAAAAGAATCTATTGTCTTTCTACCCTTGATGCTTTTGCGTTTAGAATCATTAATTAACAGGTAAAAATCAGTGCAGACATTTGTGGTAAAATTTCAAAAGCTGACTACACCTTCTGTCCAACACATTCTTGTACTGTACGGCTGCAAACATAAACCCCCCCCGGAGAACAGGGTATAGTTTCACTGGGACAGAACTTCCGTGGCTGCACTTGCCAGGAAAACAAACCACGACCTGCCCTTCGCTCGTGGCTCAAGCAGCATACTTCGAACACCCTAGCACATGCAAAAGGCACGGGCCCTGGAAAATTTTCTGCTTTTGGTACGTCTCTTTACAAGCTTTTTGTTGGGGATAAGTAAGTTTGAGATGCTCATGCCACTGCCCCAGGTCCATGAATACACACGAAGCCGCACGCTGCTCCAGATTTTTAAGCCTTTCAC
>VYXD01002499.1:1921875-1936509 GCA_013397195.1 Hylia prasina
GCGGCGGCAGCAGCGGCGGCAGCAGCGGGAGCCGGCGCGTCCCGGAGACGGAAGCGCGGGAGGAAGTGAGGTCGCGCCAAGGGGAAACGGCGCCGTTTCCGGGAGGTGGAGGGGGATGCGGGCCGGGGGTTTGCCCCGCGACCGGGGGGCTCTGCCGGGCGTGGATCTCTGTGCCTCGTAAACCCCGCCGAGTGACGGGGATGCGCTGCGGAGCGGGGTCGTCACACGGGCAGAGTAACGTGGGAGGGACGCGGCACCCGCAGCCCCGGGACTCCGCGCCCTCCCCGCGGCCGCCAGCCCTCGGCCCCGCCGGGNCTTGATGCTTTTGCGTTTAGAATCATTAATTAACAGGTAAAAATCAGTGCAGACATTTGTGGTAAAATTTCAAAAGCTGACTACACCTTCTGTCCAACACATTCTTGTACTGTACGGCTGCAAACATAAACCCCCCCCGGAGAACAGGGTATAGTTTCACTGGGACAGAACTTCCGTGGCTGCACTTGCCAGGAAAACAAACCACGACCTGCCCTTCGCTCGTGGCTCAAGCAGCATACTTCGAACACCCTAGCACATGCAAAAGGCACGGGCCCTGGAAAATTTTCTGCTTTTGGTACGTCTCTTTACAAGCTTTTTGTTGGGGATAAGTAAGTTTGAGATGCTCATGCCACTGCCCCAGGTCCATGAATACACACGAAGCCGCACGCTGCTCCAGATTTTTAAGCCTTTCACGGTGCTTTCAGCTGAGCTGAGAGGCAAACCGTGAAATTACTATCTGCAGCCCGAAAGACGGCTGCGCTGGGTAAGCGGCAAGGCGCGGGCTCATTCTGCCATGCCGCTCCATTGAAGCCAGCGGAGCCGCACCGGGCGGCTGCGGCGGGCAGCGGCGCCGGCGGAGATGCGCCATTGGAAAGGCTCCGTTCCCTGCCCGCCCGCCCGGGTGGGCAGGGCCGGTGGGAAGGAGGGAGGGCTCAGCTGTCCGGACAGCCACGAGCCCCCGTGCCGGGACATCGCTGCGGCGCCCGCGGCGCGAACCCGGGCACGGGACACGCGGGGAGCGCTCCCGCGGAGGACGGAGCGGACAGCCCGCCCGGCCGGGCGGCGGCACGGAGCCCTCCCGCGGGAATGCAGCCGGACCCGAACACCCCTTCCCCGCCCCCGACCGTGCTTTCTCCTCGGGCGGTCCCNACGGAAGCGCGGGAGGAAGTGAGGTCGCGCCAAGGGGAAACGGCGCCGTTTCCGGGAGGTGGAGGGGGATGCGGGCCGGGGGTTTGCCCCGCGACCGGGGGGCTCTGCCGGGCGTGGATCTCTGTGCCTCGTAAACCCCGCCGAGTGACGGGGATGCGCTGCGGAGCGGGGTCGTCACACGGGCAGAGTAACGTGGGAGGGACGCGGCACCCGCAGCCCCGGGACTCCGCGCCCTCCCCGCGGCCGCCAGCCCTCGGCCCCGCCGGGTGACCCCGCGCTTACACGCGAGGAAAGCTGTCACAGGGGGTCACCCTTCACCCGAAGGAGCCTTTTCATGGGACAAACCCACTGAGCCTTCTCCCACTCTCAGTTCGGCCCGGGTCACGTTTTACAGTCCCTACAGACCACTGAAGCACAGATCATTTCAATATAGTAAAATTTGGTGCTGAAAGCCCAGTTTCTTAATATCCAAATGTAACCGCAGTGGTGTTCACCACTGCCCCAAGACTTAATATATTTCAGTGCAGAATAGGTGAAAACCTCTGGACATAAACTCCCAGCACTGTGCTGGTTGTTCATAACAGCCCTGTGCTGTTTGTTCATCACTTGGCCAACTAAAGTTGTGTAATGATATGTCTTCAAGTAGTTTTCATTATTAGATGCTTTTATTAAAAAATAATTTCTGCAGAATCCTTTCAATTAACTGATTTTGAGATTTACCTAGAAAGAAAAAAATAACTGCAGTGTGAAGTCTGTTCTGGATAAGCTGTGACCTGCTTATACAGATTTTTAGACATACCCATGCTTTACAGCAATTTGACCAAATTAAGCTAACCACCTTTGCTATTAACATCAGAGTAGTGGCTTTAAGTGTCTTCTAGACATGTAGTTCACTGTGTCCTTCTCAAAGTTTCTCCAGGAAAGGTTCACAGTATTGCATACACAAGTCCCAAATAAACAAGAGAGCAGAACTTTTCTGCACTCCCACCAGCGACACTCTGGGCTTTCAAGGCTGTTCACCTTCACCAGGCAGTACAGCCACAGTGCTTTCATTCACACTTACTGACTGTATTCAGCAAATTCAACAACTCATGATCAAGGAACACAAGGGTTTCCTGGCAGATAGGTACTGCCTTGCTTTCTCTAGGGTGCTGTTGCCAGAGAAGGTAGGAGCTGCTTTCCAAGGTGCCAGCAGAGAGAGAAATAATTCCAGACACTGCTGAGACTGCACTTCCCTACCCTCAGGTTCCTCTGAGCAGCTCTGGCATGTGCTGGGTACTTTCATGCTTAATGTTCCAGTGGGCACTCGCTTTACCTCACAAGGGCCCAGAGAAAAGCTACTGAGAACAAAGTTGTAGGGACAGTCCCCTTCCTTTCCCCCTTGCCTTCAGCTATGTATCAATTAAAAATCATTGAAAATAGCTCCACATTGACTGTTAAAATCAGCACTGGATATACGTCCTGAGTTCCTACAGAACTGTGGGCTTCATTCCACTGAGAGCTGTACGCTTTCAGTCTGTTTTGGTGGCTGCTGCTGCTGCTGCTGCTGTTCATACTTCCTTGCTGAAAAAAAGAAACACCAATCAACACTGATTATACCATTTATTCTACATTATTATTATTATTGTTGTTATTATTATTATATTATTATTACATGCATATATATGTATCCATACATGTATGCATATGTATACATACATGTTTATATATGTGTTTGTACAACTATGACAGCAATCAAGAAACAGATGTAATATCAGAGAATGCAATCTCAGCCACACAAGTGGGAAGTTTCAGTCATCATGTGGAACTTCACCTTTAGAGTGTGGCCTCGTAAATGCTGAACAGTAGAGTCACAGCCAAATGTCAGTAAATCAACGGCAGAGAACTATGATTCTATTCAGGTCCTTTGATTAAAATAAATAAAATTAAAGGTTATGGCTTCAGAAGTTCTATTACAGATGACCTGAACGACTCAATAGTCAAAAGGCTGATGTCTGCATTTCTCATCTCCTCCACAATATACAAGCCACAAGCTAACAATTACATTGACTTCAAAATTAATCTGGTTAGCAAGGCAAAGGCAGATCAAAGAGTTGTGTGCAGTGCTACAAACACCATCAACGAATGCCAGCAAGTATTCCACTGTAGGAAGAACATCCAATTTTGTTCCTACAGAATGCAATGGCCTGGTGTACAAATCTTTAAATCAAGCCTTTGCATTTAAAAGGCACTTTCAGATCACTAAGGGGTTTTTTTGCCGTATTTTCCTCTAGGACAGATGTGAAGTAAGGTCGTGTTTTTCCGAATTGGACCACTGGAATATCAGGGGCTCTTTCCTGCCTTCATCCTGCCCTTCAGCAGTAAGATGGGAGCAGCAACACTTGTTGGTACAGTAAAATTCTCATTTACTTTCAATTTATGTGGTTGTCCTACTCATGATTCCACAGTCCTCTCAACTTTTACAAATCCGACCACGTTTTGAAAACATCCAGACCTTCCTAGCTCAAAGCGTAACCCGGGATTCAGGATTGGTTTTGACATTCGCTTTAGGATCACGGCACAGCCGCTCCCTCGCTCCATACTGCCTCACGCAGCAGTGCTGCGGCCCAGGCTGCTGCAGAGCCCCTGCTCACACAGGACCGGGGGCGTTCCCAATGCGCAAGGCGGGAGGCCGCCCCTTTAGGAACGGCCCCCAGTAGCCCGGGGGAGCCCTCTCTTCCCTCGCACTTACCGATGGAGTACATCTCCAGCTGCTGCCGCAGGCGGATCTTCTTCATGCTGTCGTAGAAGTTGGGCTCGGGCGGCGTCTCGGCGGCCGGGGGCAGGGTGAAGATGCGCATGATCCTCCTCTTGTTCCTGCGAGGACGAGGAGGAGGAGGAGGGNCGCGGCCGGCAGGGGCGGCCCCGGGAAGTGACGTCAGCCGGGCGCCATGGCGGGGGGGCCTCCAGGGGCGCCGAGCGTGGTGTTCAATGCTGACAATAAACTGTGCCGGGCAGCGTTAATGCCGCTGCTTGCCGAGGTCTATATACAGTAAAAAAAATCTGATAGTCGGCCCGCCGGGTTTGTGGGGCACCACCCGGCACCTGGGCTCGTGCAACTCTGAAAAAAATCACACAGTCACAGACCCACTGAAGTTGGAAAAGAGCTCCGAGACCATCGAGTCCGAGCTATGACCGAACACCGCCCCGTCAACCAGATCACGGCACCAGGTGCCACATCCAGCCTTTCCTTAAACACCTCGGGGGAGGGTGACTCCACCACCTCCCTGAACAGCCTATTCCAGTGTCAAATCACCCTTTCTGTGAAGAAATTCCTCCTAATGTCCAACCTAAACCCTACGCTGGTGCAACTTAAGACCAGTCCTCTTGTCCTGTCACTTGTTACCATGGAGAAGAGGCCAACCCTCACGTGGCTACAAGGTCCTTTCAGGGAGCTGTACAGAGAATAAGCAATGTCTCTTTCAGGTGTGTAGTTACTGGTTTGTTGCACGCTGGATAACAAATCCAATTTTTCTAGACTGTCCGTGAGGCCCTGGGGTGCCTTCCCACACTTTCATTTTCCCTCCAGCTACCAGACCCTGGGGGAGAGGACATGCAGAGGGGACCGCTCCTCTCCCAGGGACACGGGCCCCGGAGATATAACGAGACTTTTGGTTTTTTGTTGTTTGGGTTTTTTTTGGAGGGGGGGGAGGGTTGGGGTTTTTGTGTGTGTGTGTGCGTGCGCCAAAATGGGAATTGCTGGATATTCAGGCGCTGGAATAACGTAGCTTAATTAATGGTCCACGTGCTTCTGATGCCAAAAGGCACAATTCTAGGATTGTGCTTTGGCAGGGCAAGTGTTTCAGGTCAGAACCCTGAAAAGTTTTCTGAACTGCTTAATGAGATGCAGGTAAACCAGGCTGCTCTAACACTCACACACAAACTTTTTCCCTAATGACTGATGTGGAGTGTTTGAGCTACATGAGAGATTAGGTGTGGTTTTTGCTAGGGCCTTCTGTTTCTTTCTATCCACCTCTGCCCCTGCTACTTCCTTTTACCATAGCTTCCTTCAGATACTAGAACTGTTACAATTTAGACATCAGCTATACAATCCATGTCCCTCTGCTTAGATGTATTTGGGGTATGTTCTTGTGTTACGGTTATCCATCTTTACCCTTTATAAGACAATCAAGGGGAAAAACCCAAATATTTTTGGGGCATGATTTATCTAACCTATGTCAAACATTCAGAATCACACCTCCTGATTCAGAGCCTGGGAAATGCTCTGATCCCTTTCTGAGTGCAAGGAGTCTAGACACCTCATTTGAATGGCACTTGCTTTGCAGATGTCTAATCAGCATGAGGAAATTCCATCCTTTGGGGAGCTGTATTCTCACTGCAAGATGTTCCAAGTCTTTCTCTTTCCATGGTATGGAACAGATTCATTTTAAGAGGCCTTAGATCAGGACATAAAAGAATATGAGTGAAAATGACAATATAAAAAATAAAAACCTAAGGCACTGGTGTCATGAGAAAAGTTCCTTGCCCCACATGGTGTGGGAAAGGAGGATAGAAGAGCAATTAGACATAATTCTAGGTCATTAAATTGGGATGGCACCCATGCACAGAACTGTGGAAACCACTAAGAGAGATTAAAAAAGAAGTCACTTATGCAACACGACAAAAGACAGTTAATTAAACATGGTTTCAGAGGGATTTTAAGCAGTTGCTTGTGAAGTTGAGGCTTTTTGTTTGCTTTTTTTTTGTATGTTGAACTTTTCTGCTAATGAGCCTGACAAGAAAGCCAGAAGAAAAGTGGAAAGAACAAATCTAAGTAACTTCAGTGCTCTTTATATTGCATTGCAGTCTCTAGACCTCATCTGAGATCAGGCTCTCTTGTATGAAGAGGACAGAAGCTGTATTTAAGCTGTAACTAAAGGCACTTTTTGTATGAATCCCACAGCATGCTCTGGACAAGCCAGGAAGGGACTGGGATGCCCCAGGACTCTGCACACAGCCTCCCATGCAGAGGAAACCAAGGTCTGCATCCACAAAGCATGACCTCAGGTCCTGGGATTTTCTCTGCAGTCTCCGGCACACAGAAACAGACTGCCTCCCTAGCATTGCCCAGTTCATTTGATTTAATGAAATGCTTGATTTAAGACTTTGATTATCCACCCGCCCCCAGCCTACAAAACAGGCAAAGGCAGATTTTCTTCTTCCAGATACCCCTCTGAATTTAGTAAATGTGAATCAGTGGATAGGACGGGGTTAGATTGAGGAGCACAACAGCTGGTGCTGCCCTGAGTGTTACAGCCTTGCAAACCTGAGGAAAAGAGGTGATCTTCCACTTACTTGACTGTACAAATAGGAGTTATGGGGGTTCAGGCCTTCTGCATGACTTCCTTGAGGAATCTGGTTCAAACAGCAAAGTTGGTTGACTCTTAGGCCTACAGGTTAACTTCTCTGGTACACTGTTATTTCCTTTTAGAGCTTGGGCTTTTGTTTCAGTCTTAGGCTCCTAACGCACATTCATTAGTGGGAATGCAAGCTGCTCTTAAATTCAGAGCATAGTCAGGCCTTGCAGTTGGAATTTTGTGTGAGAAATTGTGTCACCTGTCCATGTAGGTTATGTAGCAAATTTATTTGTGGCTTGAGGTGGGATGGGATAACCAATACTTGTGTATGGTGTTCATGCATGAGGACAGAAGTTGTTTTATATTTTCTTATACAAAAGCTGTAGGGAAAGGACTGTCATTTTATGCTGTGCCTTTATGGCATCTGACCTACAGGATCCTGGCCTATGACCAAAGCCTGTGGGCATCAAACTAATAATATGTAATAATAATATATGGCACTGGCATAAGCTAGACAATTAATGGAGACCAAAGACAACATGACCCAATTTCAACATTACAGGCAATAAGCCTGGGGGGTTTCAGATTGAGTTAGACACAACACCTCACTCTCACTCCATCCCAGGAATGAGCTCTTAGGGAGAAAATCACTTAAAAATCCCAGCTTTTACAGAGACTTTGTTCATTCCACAAAGAAATCCAGAGTGTACTTGATAAAAGTACTCACTTCAATCTCATAGTTATCAAGAGAGTTGCTGAAAAGGATCTTCCAGCTCTACAGGGAAAGAATTCACTTTCAAAAAGTCATTAGTATCCAGAAACTATTAGAAATTCGACTGAGAGCTGCTGAATACTATCAGTTTTGAAAATCCAGTTACTGCATAGCCAAAATATGAATGCTGGGACAGTAAGCTTGGTCTTTTAAAAATTATGGCCAAAGGATCTCTGTGTGTCTATATATATATATATTTAATGCATTTTGAGTTACTCAGAGCTAAACAGAATCAAAAATTGCTGAGACATAAATATCTTTGTAATGTAAATATATTTACCGTTTAATCCTGATAAATACTGGATTGTAGATTTCTGAACAGAGACTGACAATTATTGGAAATCATGTGGTCATCTCAAGTATACAGTGCCTCAATTAAAATAAAACCACAAAATCCTTTTCCTTTTTTAAAAGTACCATCTAGCATATAATTTATTTGGTCGGACTCTACAAATATACACATTATATCACGCTAGAAGAACTTGAGAACCACTTTTTTCTTGTTCCCAGGGTCTCTTGACTGTTGGTAAGATGTTACAGTCATAATGATAGAATCGGTTTACAGTTGCATATTCTGCCAAATAGCTCACAAATTATATTTGGCAAACAACACTGCCTCTGTTTCACAAAGATAATGATCTGATATTTTGTTTATGTGGCAGCAAGGAAAATATTATTTTAGAGCTCGTGACAGAATTTCAAAAACTTTGTGTGGTATTCTAAACTTCTGATACATTTAAAAGTTACCACTCTATTAAATACAGAGCAACACAGATTTTCAAGGGATCCTTCAAAAATAATAAAAAATGAAACAAATGTTCAATTAAATACATTCTATCCATTTTATTTTGCACTTACCCAGACCTACACAACAGCTGGTGCAGATATTTATGCGCTACTTTTTAAGTCTGACGGTGTCAAACATACTGCTGAATTGCCATATAGGCTGCTCACCCCTACGGGATTTAGTGTTAGGAGTGCTTTCAGGATGTAGTCTGAAATCCATAGCACAAAACGGGAAATGCTCCATCAGACTTGGCCCCCCAGAAGCATGCAGCCAAGCAGGGCAGTTTGGAAAGGAAAACAGCATAACTTCAACAGTGCTATTCTTTGGATGCCTCCGAGGAGAAAATGAAGGGAATAGTGGGTTTGAACTGAATCTGGGACTCTGCTCTGAGACAGGCCGTTTCCATTCTGTAACCTGTGGTACAAACCTACCTGGTAAGGGCTAAACTTTAGTGGGAAATCCACTGGGAATTTGTTTCAGCAACAGCATTGGGCCAAGGATAGAGTGCACCATGCCAGCAGTGGGCCCTGACATAGCTGACACCTGCAGCCAGACTGTCAGCAGGCTCAGCTAGCATGCCCTGAGTGTCCTGGTCTCCCCCACTGCTCCCACAGCAGTGTCCCAGCAGAGTTCAGTCTGGGAACTGGGTGCTATTTCTTGAGTCTGGGAGATGGCATCTGCTTTGATTCTTTGTCTAGCAGCTGGGTGGGTGAAATGTGCTGTGGGACTGGTGCAGGGATGGCAGAGGAGGCATTGCCCCAAAGGGAAGGGTAAGGTGGTTACACTAACCTCAGCAAAAGGGTTGCCCTGTCCCTTGGAAAGGGACCAGACCCAGGGCCTTCAGCTTGATGATGACAGCAAACAAAAGCCCTGGAATGACTGGGATCATATCTGCCTTGGCACTGGCTACCTAGGGTGGTTTGGGGAACCTCCTCTGAAGTTTTCTGAAGGAGATAAGCATCAGTAGCTGTCCTTCTCCTTGTGTGACCTGCATCTTCATGCAGTTTCTTTGACTGGACTTTTGGGATGGAAGAACAGGAATACAATGAGAAACATGGCAATGACCATCCCCAGAGAAGCATCTTTTGTAGGAAAGGACAATGTGGGTCATTTCCTTTGTGTGGGAAAGGGAATGTGGGACACTTGATCTGAGCTTGAGATAAGAACCAGCAGCTGTTAGTGAGGTTAGGCAGAACTGTGGCAATGGTCTTAGCAGCAGAGGTCATGTCCACTGGTCTAGAGCTGGCTGGGGAGTGGGTAAGCAGAGAGGGACTTGCAGGTCCCAGCTGTGAACAGGCCTCTTCCTGTTCTTCATCTTTTGGTGTTTTCCACTAGACACACAAGAGCTGCTTGTACTGAGGCAGCAAAGTTCCTGAATGTTTATCAAAGGCTGTGATTGGTGGTAAAGATTGAAATGCCCAGAAAAGAGAATTGCAAAGTGGGGAAACTACTCTATGTAGGGCTGTCCTGCCTCTTTTTCCACTCTCTGATACCTTGCCTCTTCCCTTTAAGGGAAAAGAAGCTGGAAATGTGGGAAGGACTGGATTCATGCAATCCTGAGATTGCAGAAACATGAATAGGGTACAAACATCTGATTTTACTGAAAGACTGTAAGGAGGTGACATACAAACTTGGTTTTGGCCTCACCAGGTTGACATAGAAATGGACAGTAAAGTACATGAAGACCATAAGCAAGTTAAAGGGGAAGTGGCATTTGTGGTTAATAGGTCAGCCCCAATATTTATCTGTCTTGTTCCTTCAGACTCACTAAAGCAAACACAATGAGGTCTTTAAGGGGTTTATGGACGTTTGCTAGGAAAATACTGGCTGCAAGGCCAGATTCTGGCTATGTCTGGGCTTCAGAGGCAGCTGCTGATAACGCTAACCCGACCTTCATGCTGCCATCTAGCGTTTCCTCACAGGCAGAAACAACATCCCCAAAAAGAAACTGCAGCTCCATAATGCTGTATTCAGAACAAATCTGATTTATTCCTGCTGAGATACAGTGCTGGACAACACACAAACTGAAGGAGAGAGAATGGGAAAGAGACATGGAGAAGCCACTGCTCAGGGTGAAATGTAGGAAATGGATTTGTAGAGAATTCTTAAAGCTTGACAGAAGGCTCATATAGTATGCATCTGTATGCAAACTGTCAGATAAAAAATGCTGACTTAGAATGCATGGACTAGAAAAGACATTGTTGAGAGACAAATGGAATTTTAACATCTGTACCATCTCACCCTTCATATGAGACTGAAAATAGAATAAAAAATTTTTAAAGGCCTCTTAGTTACCCCATCTCTAGGTCAGATAAAGGAATAATTCAACAGTGAATGTTTAGGGAGACACCTTTTCTTAAAAAAAAAATTAACTATTTCATCCAGGAACAGAGAATCATCTCCATGCAAGATAATTATTTTGAACCGGAATTTTTCCTCATTTTTTTCACTCTGTAAAATTAATACGGCTGTTTGCAAGTACACAACAGGGCAAGAATCCCAGCAGAAGCTTGTCTTAACCAAGAGAGACCAGCACAAGATGTTTGTCAGGTTCTTATCTGTCCTTGCTACATTCATAAAAACCCCTCATGGGATGGTTATTTACAGCTATCAGATGATGATTTCCCTTTCAAGTGTACATGATGGCTAACAAAAGGTAACAAGTTATTGTAGGGGAAACATGCAAAAGATTTGACTCTTGGCCTTTTAAAGCCTTATCCCTGACTTCAAGGATCCGTAACAGGAGACTTTTCCAACTGTTGCACGTCTTGTATTCATGCTGGAATTGTAGAACTCTCAACCTAATAATAACAAGTCAAGAGTTCATGGGGTGGATGATGCATTTACAGCAGAGCATTTCTTTTCCCCATGCTTCTTTTAAGCATTTCAAGTCAAATTCCAAAACAAACCTGAACAATCACTGCTCTCTTTTGGAGACCTTGATTTCTGAGCTTTGTCTGCTGACAACCTGAGCAGGAAAGCTACAAGGAAGGAACAGATAAGTGAAAAATGGTAAATGTCTAATTTAAGAAAACAGACGGCCCAGAGGGAAAGGAAAGGCACAATCAGCAGCTTTTAAAGGGCTCCTGGTGGCATTGTATGCTATCAGGAATGAAATTACTAATTTGCAGGATTTTTTTCCCATTTATAATAAAATTCTGATACCAGGATTTGAACATTATACATATGAAATGACTGCATGATCTCAGTGCAGGCAGAACATGGCTGATTTATGTGAAGAGGAATAGCAGCACAGAAAAGAACAGAACCAAACTCTTCAAAAAGGAGCAAAAAGGACAGTGTACTTCTCTGCTTACAAATCAACTCTCAGGTCAAAACATGGAAGTTGTCTCAGGCCTTTCAAAGATTTAGTCCACAGCACAGAAGGTCCTCAGGTGGACAATGGTGGAGTCCATGTTTCTTATTCATATTGTTCCTGTTTTTTCACCAAGAGAACTACGTCCCAGATCCCAGTTCCACCAAAGAGAGCCTACTGCTGGATTAAGGCATCATTGTTCTTCCTCTCCAGCTGTTGGTACCAGGCTGTTACATCCATGTAGGTTACCTCAAGCTTTTTCCTAACACATCAAACAAGGCTACTTTTTAGCAACCTTCCTTTATACTTAGTGGACTTTGAATTCAGATCCAATAGAGCTGTATGCTCAGAATACAGGAATTTTCCTTTCCGAAGCTTGTGTTTAATGCTCATTGCTGTAGAAGTCTCATTCTCTTTCAGTTCCTTGTTATCCTCCTTTCCATCAAATCACGATGACACTAAGTAAGGATAAGTGAATGAAAAGACACACTTCAGCTCTCTTCCAAAGCGTTCAGCATTTCTGTGGATTACAGAGGAGCAAGAGACTTGCATTCGACAGCTTCATCTCTAAAGAGCACATCTGAGAATACCACAGGACAAAGGCTTGAAAACCAAGAACCTGTGTCCATAAGCAGGCTCGTCAGAATCTGCATCATCTTCTTGCTTCCAAAAGCAACCACACACTTGCTGGTGTGGGATACAGGGCCCACAGAGCAATGGCTGTATGGCTCCAAAAGCAACCTATGCCCCAGCCAGCAGGGAGAGACTGCCACTGCGGCTCTGGCACTGGGGCTCACCCAAATCTGAAGTGAAATGGGGTACACCTTTCTCAGTGACCACTGCTTTTACTACATGGGAAAGCAGATGAGGGCTTTGTGGATACAACATAGGCCAAAGCCACAGCAATCAGCACAAAGCTTGTGGGGGGCATGCCAGGGTCTCTGCTCTCCAGTCCTCTGCCAACAAGTTAGGGTAGACTAGTAATTTTTTAGCTGGTTTTCTGTAATTTTAAAGATAATTTTTGTGTAAATGTTGCAAAAGAAAATTTATCATTTCTTAAGGAACAAATTTCCCCTGCACCCACACAACTTCATTTCTCTCCTTCCCCCTCTTCCAATGGCAGATTAAACATGCCAATGGAAAGCTTGCACAGCTCTTGGATTGGGGGGATTTTTTGATTTGTGTTTTTTTTTTTTTTTGTTGTTTTTTTGTTTTTTTTTTTGTTTTTTTTTTTTAATCAAGAGATACAAGTTCAGTTCTTTTCTTCTCAGTTTTGGGGACAGAGATTTTGCCCATCAGGCAAGCTACATAAATAGGAAGGACATTAACTTAAAACATCAGTATGTTGTTTGCCTCGTGATTCACTATAACATTTCTCTAGTACCAGGCATGGCTGCCTCCCGAATAAGCAGAGTTAAAACTTTCCTGTAGGTGTCTAAGACCTCTTGGGCAGAGGGTCGTTCTGCCGGGTCCTTCTTTTTACACGCTGCATGGATGTCAAACAGATGCAGTCGTACAATGTCGCTTCCTTCAACGTGGCCCAAGAAAAAGTTGGAGACATCTGGGATTTTCCAGATGTCTGTTTTCTCATCATAGGGAGGCATGAGGTCATCTTCGAATGGCACATCTTCTCCATAGGGCCAACGCTGCTCAGGAGCTACAAACTCACCCCGGAGCTCCCTGTGACCACACTTCACCAGCCTGCCGGCACTCCTGTTCACAAGAGGCAAAGCGTCCAAATCATTCACCAGAACGTGAAAGTCACTTGTTAGGAGATACTGGGAGAGAACCTTGTCCAGGTCATTCGAGTCACACATCACTAAGGTGCCCAGGGGGCTGCTGTGCAGGTACCGAATGACACCCACGTAGTCCATGGCAAGCATCAGCCTGCGATGCCAGGTGTTCATGCCCTTGTATTTGGGAATGTGGAGAGTTTCATTCAGGCCTTTCAGTGAACCAAGAGGATGGTACTCAGTGAGGATTGTGAACTGCTGTTCACAGTAGCCAAGCAGGCGGACAACATGCTTGCTCTGAAGGGCTTTCAGCATCTTCAGTCCATGCAGAAAGTCCTCCTTCAGCTCTGAGTTGGTGAGCTGTGAAAGGACCACTTTCTTCTCCTTCCACTCAGAAAGGAAGACCTGAGAACACACAAGAAACACATAAGACACGTGGAGAGCCTTCTTCTATGAGCTGCTACCAGCTGTTGCTGACCTCTTCCTGTGACTGGTTAGTCACAACTGCAAATTACAGTCACCAGGCACAGTCAGCTTTGGGTACCTGTCAAACAAGCCCTTTCTGACGCCACAGCTACATCACGATTTCCCAAGTTTTCTTTGGAATGGACAATGTATAAGAATTAAGTTATTTTATATCACCCAAATAGCCAGTCTTGCTCTGCCATGATTGTACCAATCTGTGATTTTGTTTGTGTAGCTGGATGTCATTTTGTGTCAGAGAGGTGGCCCAGGTCATGCTCTCGCACCTGTTGTGTTCACCTTACCAGCAGCCATATGGCCCTGGATACCTACAGTAATTAGCTGCTGAGAGGATAATCATAACAGCAGTGCTGGCACTAATTAACCAGAAAACAGTGAAAGCTCTTTATCCAGAGGAAAAAAGAAAGGAAAACCAAACTCACCTTTTTCACAGCACCTTCACCAACACACTTGAGTTTCCTGACTTCCCTATTTATGGCCTCGCAAGAAAGCCACGGGGAACAATTCTTCACCGCTCCGAATTTGAAATGCCCAAAAGGGCAGAGGCCAGGGTCCGGTTCGACACGTCCCAGAGAGCTGTAAAACCTGTTGAGGTACAGGTAGAGAAGGGCATTAAGGAGCAGGACGGCCGCAAGCAGTAACGCCAGCGAGACGGATGGCACCTCTCTGGGAAGAAACTCCCTCCTAACAAAATGCGGTTTCTTTTCCATGGCCGTGCCTTCCGCATCCTCCGCGAAAGAAGGAGGCTAGGCAGGACCCTCTTCCCAGCCCGGGGACGAACGCCTGTACGGCTTTTCCAGTGCCGGCTGCCCAGCCGTCCCGCAGGCACCGCGGTGCGGAGCCTGCAGCCTACGACGAGAGGCCGCGCGTGGCGGCGAGACGCGTTAATGAAGGCGCTGCCAGCTCGACGCTCGCCGCGCTGCGCATCCTCCCGGGTTTCCGCGCGGGCGGGCCGGAGCTGCGGGCGGCGCGGGCAGGGACGCCTGACCCCGGAAAACACCGGGAAGCGCGGCCGCGCGGGG
>VYXD01002499.1:1936882-1970685 GCA_013397195.1 Hylia prasina
CTGCTCGGCTTCTCCGGCGTCTCCCCGTGGCTTCGTCAGGTCGCTTCGCTTCGATTTTACCTTTGAACAGCACGCAGGGAATTCCCGCAGCAGGAGATGCTCCAGCCTCATAGCATCTTTCCTTGTTTTTACCACCATGCAAGGCAGAACCCCCTTTCACTCTCCTTTGGCACTAATGAGCTCCCTTCACCCTCTTCTTCCACAGTGCTTGTATCAGTTCCTGGCGTTTGTCCCACCAAGCAACGAGAGCCTGAGCAAACCAGGCACGGCGTCGGTAATGGTTGATACCCAGCATCCACTCACCCTGCTGCTCAACAGCTCTGTGGGTGACAGAGATCTCTGCAAGTAGGTGGCCCAGCCCCAGGGAATACATGGATAGCCCTGTCCTGTATCTGTGTTGGTTTGGTTGTTGTTTTTTTTTTTCTTCCCCTTGGAGCCATGTGCCTCTTCACTGCCTGCTCATCGCCTTTTTCCCGACTGTTTAGACCTAGAGCTCAGTCTTCACCCCACTGCTGTAGCAGTGGTGTACTTTGGAATTGTGCTGAAAGGATCTAGGTTCAAGCAGGAGCCAAAACGGTGTTCATTGAGGCAGCTTGTGCAAGCACCTGGTTTCTCTTGCAGGCAGTCTCTAGTTAAAGAAGACAAGAATGGCAGTGCATGTGTGGTAAAGAATTGGTGTTGGGCAAGGGGAGGGTAATGCTTGGAAGAGGCAAGTTTGGTACTAGATCACAGCATTGGTCCAAGTTTTTGGCTTGCCCTTCCTAAAGCATTCAGGTTTACAGCCCCCTTAAGTGCTGCAGTGGTACCTGCATGTACTAGGGGTGCCTCACCAAGTTTTGTTTCCTTTATCATTGCAGGATTCAGTATCATTTTGGAGAGTTTGGCAATTATTCCCTTGTGGTAAAGGCCCTAAGTACAAGCACCCAAACTGTTTCTTGTGACCTTATCATCAATGAAGGCCCTATCAACAGCTACCTCCGTATGTAGAGCTCTGTTTTTCCCTTTCATTCTACATCTCGCATGTCTCTGAGCAGAACCAGCTTCCTAAGAAGCCTGTGCAGCAACTCACACTGTGCTGAAGAGTTGTCATGGGCTTGCTCCTCTTCTTTCTCAACATCCTTGCCTCTTTATGTTTTGTACGCCCATCTTGAGGCCCTGACCAGGACCAGGCCTCTTCACATGATACACTGTCTGCCCACAACATTTTTGCAGCAGGCATTAGTACAGAAAAACCAGTGGGTATGTGTCTGGAGGAAGATACTAGTTCCTGTTTCCCTGCATGTTTATGTATATACACAGAATCTTCCCTCTTGTTCCCTCTATCGTCTCTCACAAAATGGGAAACAGTTCACACAGTGTTTAGATTTTGGTTTGTTGTTGCACTTTTAATTTAAAACCTGACCTTTTTCTTTTTTGTTCATCTCTTATCCAGGACTGTTTCAAACTCTTGTCTATGTCTGTTCCATTTTTTTCCTTTACGTTACATTATTCTTCAGTCCTTCCAGTTTCCTAAGTGTAATGAAAAAATCTCCATGCTTGCTAACTAGGTGTATTGCCCTTTCCCCTTTCTTCTTCATGTTGAAGCTGGTTTTAAATCTCTGCTTTCTTCAGAACATATCACAGCACATCAACTCTTGTCTCACTAGTGTCTTGTGATGCGATGCAGTTTTATTTTTCTTCTTTTATGCCAAGATGTGGAGTCACTGAGCTGCACTTTGAAACTGGCCTGCTTTTTGTTGGGTAGTTTGGGGGTTTTGCTGTGGGTTTCTATTTTCCTTTGTGATGTCTATTGCATGTAGAAGGTGGTACAATCAGTGAGTTGGGCTTTGTGTCGTGTTTGTGTCATGCTTGGCCAAGCCCAGGTCACTGAATGGTTTTTTATTAGATCATTTATAGAGTTGTGTTCTCCTCTTTTCATGTAGCTATTCTCTTTGCTTTCCTGGTTTACATGGGGATCCTGGCTATCCTGATTGCTGGGCGCCTTCTAATGAAGTAAGTGAACTTCCTCCTTGCACGTGCCAGTTTAAGACCATGCATCTCAGTGGTAATGCTTTGGAGAGCTGCTTGCAGATCAGCTCCTGTTACCAGGTGCCATGTGCACGTTGTGGCACATGTGGCAAGAAATGCAGAGTGATGCTATTTCACTCGAGGGATATCTTGCAGCCTTGGTAGTTTGTGTGCAGAGCAGCTGATGTTCACTGTAAGCTCATACACGCCCTGCTGCACCCTCGTGTCCCTTGTTCCTTGTCTAGCTCTGGATCAGTAATCCAAGGCAGTGGGACCAAAGTGCGTGTAACAAATGCACCTTTACTGAATGGTGTAAGTCATCCTTGCCTATAAGCAACCAGAGAATAAAACCCCCAAACATGAGCTTGTGTCAGCTGGACTTAACTGAGATCCTAGGTGCTGGCTGAATCGCAGTATTACCTATGTGAGCTGTAAAAACAGAACTAGGAACTACCCAGCCTTCTGTTTTATGCTGCTAAATAACTTCTATCAAGGTGAAATTAACTATAAAGTACTTTTGGCTTTGTTTTGTGTTTTAAACTGTTACTCATTTTCAGAATTGATCCAGTCAGAAACTGGGTTTACAAGAAACTGAATCCCAGAGCAACTGATCGTATGATTAACTCCGTGAGTGACCACAGTATCTTTAGTTTGCATTCTGTAGTGTTTTGCATTCTGTGTGTTTCTCTGTAGTCTCTGAGAAACATACACTATCTGGACATCTGGGGACTTGTTTATTACTAATCATCTTCCCCTTGTCTGTGTTCCCCTTAGCAAATCTTGTATTGATGTCATATAGACAACTTTTTTTATGTCAATGGAGAGTGCTAGACTGGGTTTCCATGCAAGTGTAGTGGATTCTCTGTAAAGCTCCTGCAAATTTTGAACATACAGCTTTGTGCCCTCTTTGGTTCCCTTGAAACAAACGTGTTGGTGAAAATAGTGTCCTCTTCTGACATAGTCAGTGTAAGGGAAATCACAGCCTTCATGGCTGCTTCCAGCACAGCAGGAATTTTAGCAAAAAAAATGAACTCAGAATTTTTCTGGCACCCCTAGAATTGGCATTTCTGTGTGATGCTCATTTTGTACTAGAATGTAGCTAGTTCATCACAGTCTGGGCCTCATATCCAAAAAGTCCAAACCTGTCTAGAATCAAAAGTCTTGGAAGCAGAGCTCTACAGCAATTCTTGCAGTTCATCTCTGTCACTGGGATATAGTGATGTCTCCTTCTTTATGCTGTCACTGGCTCTGATTAGAGTGGTTTTGGGAACTCGGTTGCAAAGAAGCCACTCCTGTGTTTAAAAGGATTACTTTTCCTCTGGTTTAGTTCTATAAACAGTCTCTCCGTGGTGTCAGACAAGTGCTGATGGCTTGGGGCAGGTCCTGTTTGAGAGCTGGCAACTGGATCTGCTCAGCTCTGTTGTAAAGCAGTACTCACAGTGTTGGCAAGTGTGGCTGATCTGGAAGGGACCCAGCTCTGATGAGTCTCAAGCACAGGCTCATTTCACTGCATTGCTGTTTCTACCTGGCCAAAGGTAGAGTCTGGAGAATCTGCAGACATTATTGCAATGTGGTGAAGCCAGGAAGAGGTTAGAAGTAGACAAAAGGAAGACAGAGAGAGAGTGCGTGTGAAAGTTTGCAGTTTACTACCCATTGTTCCCTAGTCAGCTGGTGCAGCTGCTGACTTGCTCTCCATGTGTCTGGCTTGTCCCCAAAGGAGCTCGGATCCCCGAACACAGCGGACTCCATGAACTGCGATCCTGCCCCTCCGTCGTGGAGCACGGGCTCGCGGCAGCGGCTGCGCTCCCTTGACACCTTCCGAGGGTGAGCAAAAGAGCTTGCTCAAAAGCAGCTCTTCCAAGGGGAGTGAGATTTCCCCGGTGGCAGTTTGACAGTGCATGGCAGTATACAGCAGATGGACAGCTCAAGGTGATCTGTTTTACTTGGAAGTTAATCAGGATAAATACTTTGTAATTGATCTAATTTGAGGAAACGTTCAAGTTGTGGCAGGGGGTGCAAAAGTACCATGTGTTCAGTGTGAAAATGCTATGCAAAGGAGTGTGCTTGTTTCACCACCACCTGTGATTTTTGAAACACAGCTTACTGGCTGGTAAAGCTGGAAACCTTGGAAATCTTGCTTTAAAAATAAAATAAATCAAATTTCAGAATTAGAAATGCATTAGTGGGAGTGGTAATCATTAACTTTGTGTTCATAAATATGTATTTCATATACATGTGATACCCTGTGGTTTTGTTGTCGTTTTAGGCTCTCTCTTGTAATTATGGTGTTTGTTAACTATGGAGGAGGAAAATACTGGTTCTTCAAACACGAGAGTTGGAATGGTAAAGTACAATCGAGACAGTCACTCTGGGTTTTAACTGCAGCAGTGTCTAGAAATGGTTGATGTTGCAGCTGCTGCCACGAGCTGTTGCTCAGCTGAAGGCTGGGATGGTGTGCTGGTTTGCCTCAGCAGGGAATCTGCCTGTTGGTTAATGGGCAAAGCAGTGTATGGTCCTCCTTGTCACGCAGTGACAGGATGGTTTCACATCGCAGTCTGTGTGTAACCTTTTCATTTGTGATACAGGGTCGTATTTTTAACTTTCTTGTGTTGCTTAATGACCACAGTCAAGCTGATGTTGCTTAGTGCTGTAAAAACATAATGCCTTGATTGGTAAGCTGATGGGGATGAAGTCAAGCATTGTAATGCCCTTGTGGAGACTAGCAAGGATCCCAACCCTGAAATCTTTTCCAAGGCACAGCAATCAGTTCTGACCCTATCCTTGAAGAGTGGCAAATGGAGTGAAGCAAGATGATTAGCACTTTGTAGGTTTTGTTTATAACATGTTTTAGATTTTGGGACATGAATAATTGCTAGCAGCCTGCAATTCCTCTAGAAAATCAACAGTAATATTGTTAAATTTGAGGAGGGTTCAAGGTAAAAATAACGTGCTTCTCCGTATTTCTCTGTAGGATTAAGGGAGGCAGATCTGGTGTTCCCATGGTAAGTTTTCCTGAAGAATAGTTTTTGTATCAAGTGATTCTTTATATTAAACATTGCAGGTGGAACTTTGTGTGCACCTTGCCTCCATGTGGAGACGTATTTAGAGGATGAATTTGTGTTAAACAGTTAATAGGAATCTGCCCCTACAAATGACATAACCCTTATGAACCAGTAGAAGAGCTAAGTGGTTTTGGTGCCCCACATCCTCCTTCCCACTCACAAGGCCCAGGGCTACCCTGCCAGAGGAAGTGCAGTATCCCTGAGAAGCTCAATGCCATGCCACTGTGTTAAAAGCTGCCAGTCTGGCAAGATTTGAAGCTGGACTGGTGTGTATCCACAGATAAAAGAGCCAAGTGAATTTTGGATTAAGCTAATATTTCTATAACCGGAGTATGGTCTTATGGGGAAGCAATTATCCCATCTGCCCCTAACACGCTTCTCTACACCAGCTGTGGTTTCTGTTGGAGTAGGGAGCTGGACTTGGATTGTGAACCTAATCTAGAGGGGAGGAGTGGGTCAGTTCTGAATTTGAATCATAGATTTGAAGCTGGTGTTTGACTGCTCTGAAGATGCTAATTTAATTTTGGGTAAGGGAATTTTTTGCTGGCATATGAATTGCTGGAAAAAGAGCAGACTGCCATTACAACCCTGCCTCAACTGACCACCAGAAAAGGTAGAAGTGTCCTGTAGTGCAAGCTCAGTAGCCTGGAAATTCCTAGCAATCAGAGGAAATAAAATTGCCCAGTTTCACTCAGTGCATGCATCTCTGTTGGGCCAATGCAGGCCACTCTGTCAGCTGCAGTGTTTGCTGTTACTCATACATGTTATGAGACATCTGTCAGCTCCATTTCCCATCTGCTCTGTTCTCCAGGTTTGTGTTCATCATGGGGACATCAATAGCATTGGCACTGGGCTCCATGCTGAGGTGGGGAAGTTCCAAGTGGAAGGTGCTTAGAAAAATCCTCTGGAGGAGTTTTGTGCTAATCCTGCTGGGAATCATAGTTGTGAATCCCAATTACTGCCTTGGACCTTGTGAGTGGAGCTTGCTCTCTTCCTTGCATTTCTGTAACTTGTTCCTGTCTCCTTGGCTAGGCTGTTGCAAAAACTGTCTACAGTTTGCTGGTACTTTGTGGAGTGCTGTTCACTTCTGCTCTGATGCAATTCTTTCTGTTAGACTCTTTGTGCCAACAACCACTGTTGATTGTCTTAGTGACTTTCCCAGGATTATGATGTACAGAAAATTGGGATGGCAGAGTGGAGGTGTCCCTCATACCCACAGGTGCAGTGGATCTCAGCTCTCCCTGAAGAAGAGTCACTTTGGTGTTTACAACAGAGCCTGTGTCTGCTCCTCTTTCACATTTCTTGCATGTCTTCCAGTGTCCTGGGATAATCTGCGTATTCCAGGGGTGCTCCAGAGGCTGGGATTCACATACCTGGTGGTTGCTGTTCTTGAACTCCTGTTTACAAGAGCTGATATTGGGACCTGGGTGAGTTGTGGGGAAATGACAACTGAACTGATGATGCTGGAGCAGGGTTTGGGAGCCTTTGCTGTTGTTTGGGCAAAAAGAACACATGAGAAATGGTAAGAAAACACACAACACCTTACTTGATGTGCAGTGCAGTGTGACCTGGCAGGGGTCAATGTTGGGTATGTGCACCCTTCAGTGTCCCAGTCTGCATTTTGTCACATCTTACTTTACTGTATTTGAGGATTTCATCAATACATTCAGATGGTGCTTAAAAACAGGCATTTCAATGCACTTTTGATGACTTTTCCACTGCCAAAGAAGCCCAGGGACAGGCATCTCTATGCTGAATCCTGTAGTCTGTATTTTGTCCAGTTAATTTTGGCAAGTTTTTTTCACAGCAGGGGAAAGTAATACTGGGTTTTGGCCTCGCTAGAGTCTGTTTTCCCAAAAGACTTTTGTTCTACTCATGAATCAAAGTTCCATTTGACATTTTCCAAGTTAAAAAATATGAAGGGCTTTTGTTTTGGTTTGTTTCTCCCCCCTGCCCCAAGTAACAAAGTGGAAATTGCTTGTGAAAATGAAAGGTCTATTGCTAGAACCCAGTTTTGTAATGACATCTCCCTCTTATATCTTGGGTACAAGACTGCCTGCCAGGAAGTACAGGTTGTCCCCAAGGGCATGTTTTTTTATTTGCCAGCTAACACCTCCTCCCTCCATCTCATGCAGGAAGGACGATTCCCTGCTCTGCAGGATATTCTCCCCTACTGGCCACAGTGGATTTTTATTCTGGTGTTAGAAACAATTTGGCTCTGCCTGACCTTCTTGTTACCCGTGCCAGATTGTCCCAGGTAAGACTGTGGACCTGGACAACTTAATGTGGGGCATCATGTTGGTTCTCTTCTACTGAGCAGAAGGTACATTTATTAGCCATAGGGAAAGAATGCAGGGAAGAGCTTTCAGGCCAGCAGGGTTAAAAGAAGCATCCACCATGTGAAAAAACTTTCTTTACTTTGGTACTAAAGTACCAGGTGTTATACAGGTGATGTCATTCTTCCTTTGTATTTAAAGAGGAGGATTAAAATCTCCCTGAGGTCTGTGTACAGCGATATATGATCACTGCAATGCCATCAGTGTGTGCCTCTAGCCTGGGAAAACATTGAGCATTTAGTGTGCTGGGTCAGTGGGCCAGTGCTGTGCAGCTGGACTGTAACAACATCTGTGCTACAACCTCTCTGCCTCTGTCCTAGGGGCTATCTTGGTCCTGGGGGCATTGGGGACTTTGGAAAGTATCCCAACTGCACTGGAGGAGCAGCAGGTTACATTGATCGTTTGCTTCTTGGAGAAAAGCATATGTATCAACATCCCTCTTCAAGTGTAAGTAGTTTTTGGTTTGCACTATGTCAGGAGTGGCTTGGAGGGATTTAAAAGGAGTTCTGTTGCTTGGGTGCTCCATAACAGCTGTTTTCTCTCTAAGGTGATTTACCAATCAACAATGCCATATGATCCTGAAGGGATCCTGGGGACCATAAATAGCATTGTTATGGCATTTTTGGGACTGCAGGTACTTCTTTTTCTTTCTGGCTGCATGCTATAATGGGAAGATTTGAAGGAAACTTGGAAGTGGGGAGGCAACTGGGTTTCTTTACTTAAGGCTGAGACTGGTTCTAACAAAACCTTTTTCAGAGCAATGCTTTCGTGATGACTTAGCCTGAGGTGAGTGCCAGAGAGGTGGAAACAAACATGGCAGTAGCTTGCATTAGATACACTGAGACTTCTCAGTTTTTGTAAGGGATGGACACAAGAAGCTTCCAAAATAGCCACCTGATGTTTTAAGGCTGGGCTTATACTGGGAGTAGGCTGGCTCTGTATGTTGGAAAATTAAGTCTGAGACACACAAACTTCCCAGTTTCATTGTAAGGGTTTCAAAAGTAGCAGGTGTACTTGTCCCCCCTTGCTGATTTTCTGCTTGTCATGCAGTGATAGCCATCTTGCACAGGGGCTGTGTGCTCACCTTCCCTGACAAGAGAGATGCAGGGGTTCACGCTGGTGTTACCAACACCAAAAGCTCACAACTGTTTAAAGTATAGCACTTTTTGATGCACTGCTGGCTTTTCTAACAGTGCAGCAGCTGTGAACCAAACTGGCACTCTTGTGCTGAGAAAGGAATGTTACCACAGGTAGCACTGAGTAAAAATTGATTGGGAATATCAGTGAGGCAGAGCTTGGAATAGAAGTGTGATGCAGAAGAGTGAATTATCAGGACACATTGCTTAGTGGTGTATGAAAAGAAGCATGTGCTCTAGGCAGGTCAGGGATGCTGTGGAGAAGCTCTTGGGGCTGGCTCTGGTGTTGTTCCTTCATGGAATCCTTACTGAGGGAGAGGGAGCTCAACTTAGGTTGTGTTGACCCTAATAAAGATGCTTGTCCCCTTCCTCAGTTAGCACAGTAAGAAAGGGAGGAAAAGTGCACCTCTACTGCTGACTGGGTTGCATTTACATATTTTCCCCTTGTGTGTCCATTCTTTACAAAGAGTCCTCATTATGAGCCTTTCAGCCACTTGGAAGTCCCATTTGTGGTCTTAGCACAGGTAGCTGGTGGAAAATATATCTGAAATGTAGCTTATTAATGGGCATTAATAATTTTTTTGTATTTTTTTTATAAGGCAGGAAAAATTACTTTGTTCTACAAAGACCAGCCCAAACAAATTATGAGTCGCTTCATCATATGGGGCATAGTAATGGTAAGTCTGATAGTTACGTAGCTCTTTAAAAGACATGTATTTTAGTGCCATGCAAACATTTCTGGAACATGTTACAGTGGTTATATAAACTTTACCAACTTTCTATTTCAGGGAGTTATTTCTGCTATCTTGACAAAATGCTCTAAAGAAGAAGGGTTTATTCCCATAAACAAGAACTTATGGTAAGCAAAGAGATGGAACATTTTGTATGATTTTGCTGAACTACTATTTTAGTTCAGAGAATGTTTTATCTTTTGTACATTGAGATCTGTATCACATAGATCTCTAAATATTACTCTCTCTGCTGAAAATGTTTGTAGGTCAATATCATATGTGACAACCATGAGCTGCTTTGCCTTCATCCTCTTATTGCTGATATATTACCTTGTGGATGTCAAGAAATGGTGGTCAGGTGCTCCATTTTTATACCCAGGTCAGTAAAATCACATCAGGAGACATATTCCTTATTATTCTTTCTGCACTGATACTATCCTTTTGTTTTCTGTGCTCCCCTTGTCTGTAAGAGAGTAGGGATTTAGAATGAGATAACCTGAAGGATTCCAGAATTATTGAGCAGGACCTTTGCATAGAACTGGGACACTTGAGACCAGGTATTTAGGAGAGAGGGCCAATCAGTTCTTCAAATGAGAGCTGAAAGCTGCTGTTGCCTAATGACTGTTCTGAGTTTGCTATCAAGTCAAGATCCCAGTGAACAGCTGCCTAGTACCAAGAAAAATACCACAGCTGTTCAAAGTTGGTTTTGGAAGGAACTGCTGAGACTTGTGTAACCTAATGGGAAACTCAAAGGCCTGTCAGCAGAGTAATACCACTTCTGAAGATGTGGAAGATGAAATCCCCTGGGCAGCAGTGTAGGTTGTGTCTCTGTGATTTTAGATAAGCATGTTTCACAAAGTATCCCACTGTGGTTTTAACCACAGTGGGCACAAAACAAACATAAGCAGAGAATGTAAAGCCACAGCAGAGGGGACCTTTCAGCAGCTTTGGTCCCTAGTGTCTGGATAGGAAAATAGGCAGGGTGACAGCAGGGTATCATACCTCCTACCAGAAACCACTGAGCTTTGAAGAGCAGACTGCATTTGTTTGTAAAGGCAGCAGATCTGACCAGACTGGTTGGCATTTGTCCACCCTGAAAACAGTAACTGTTATTATTGTCCTTATTAACATAATTGCAGCATACCGATTTGGTTCTATTTTCAATTTAGCACAGGGGTTACTTGTATTTCTTTTAATAAATGTTTTGGGGGAGAGAACCCCTCAGACTGTATTTGAAAACAGTGTGTAGCATCTTTGGGGCAAATCACATTAGCTGCTGTTTTGGTGCCACTCTCTTATAAGCCTGGCACACCTCTGCCTGCTTTCTCTGAAGAAAGCCCATACCTGCTCGTTCAGATAGTATAACCTCTGTTTCCTTTCAGGAATGAACTCAATCCTGGTTTACATTGGACACCAAGTGTTTGCAAACTACTTCCCTTTTAAGTGGAAGATGCAAGACAGTCAATCCCACGCAGAGCATCTGACTCAAAACCTCACTGCAACAACCCTTTGGGTCATAATATCATATATACTTTACAGGAGAAGGATATTCTGGAAAATCTGATAGAGGTGGTCAAGGTCTTGCAGGCCTAGATTCTGATGAGGCAAGTGGATTAGCCTGAAGTGTGGTGGATTAGCCTCAAACACTGCCACTCAGGCTGTTTTACTAAAAAGGGATACTAGCTCAAGTTTACAGTGCCATGGAAGTCATCACCAAGACTTTTATGTGACTTAAGGGACAGTATTTTCCTATTTAGCAGAAACTTACTAGTCTATTACAGTTGCTCTGTTTCTGTCTTTTGTAAATATTTTACTGATTTCCCTCCTTCCCATGGAGAAGCTGAACATACCCTAACAGTTGGACAGTCTAAGAGACCCTGATGGTGTCATGAAAGGAACTGCAAGGGATGGATGGTGGTGACTGCAAGGAGTTATCAGGAAGGGTCTGTGGTAACAGTCCCTTCCTGTGACACAGAACCCCCTTACTCAGGTGGTCTGGAGTTTGTATGTATCCCCTCTGGCTACCAGCACACATTTAACCTGGCCAGTGACTGACTGGGAAAGCTCTGGGACACCTCTGTTGTCATAGCCTGGTGGTGCTCTCAGCTGATCATGCTTCATTGTATTCTTCCCATTTCTTTGACCAAACCCTTAGGTTTAGGATCCTGCTGAAGCCTGAAATCTCTCCTATTGGCTTATTAATCAGCAGGCTGCTCCTACAGGTTTAGCAGCCCATCTGTGCATGTTCTGGGCCTTTGTGTAACACGCCTCTTGCATGGATGAGGTCCAAGTATCATGTGCTACACTCTAGGAGTGCAGAAAGGCCATTTCCTACTGACTTTGTATAATCACTTGGACACTGCCAAATTTCAATCTAAACAATCCTTTTTCTACATTAATTTACTTAAGGACCCTGAATCTGAAAACCAGCAATACAGGTAGAATTCTGCTGAGAAAGAAGACCTAACAGACCAATTCAGTATAAGATAACAGTTTTTAGAAAGTCAGGAAATTCACTCATGCTGTGATTTCCAAACTAGTGCTAATAAAAAATCTGAAATACCTTGCTGTGTTCTCTGTATATGTGTAAAGATGGAAAGAACTATGACATCCACCTTAGTATAATGCTATGGAAAAAAACCCCAAAACAAATAGGATATTACAAAGACTTCTTAAACAACGTTTTATTTATAAAGTTTGATCTACTCACGTAAGAAAAGCAAGCAGTGAACAAACACTGAGCAGTGTTTGTGTATTGCAGACCCTGTAACTTACAGGGAACTTCTTAACCCTCTGACCAAGAGATTTTCCACTGCTATGCTGCTTGTTCATACAAAGAAGAGCCTTCCCCTCTCTCCATAAAAGACACTGCATCAGGATCCAGTCCATTCAAGCAAGAGTCTGCAGCAGCAGTATTTTCTCATTAATGCAGAACCTATGCAAGACCACCATGAGATTCTCCCCACAGCGCGAGACCTGGCGCTCCATGGCCAGACGGAAGTCTTCCTTCACTCCTTTAGTTATGCCCCGGGTGACTGTGTGGTGCCTTAAGCCATGAAGGAAAGAGAGACAGACAAAAATCAAATCATGGTTATCTAGTGAACTACAGACATTTAAAAGGTACTGCACGTCACTTACTGTATGTTTACGCTCCATATCTGAGTTTATTTAATGAGAATCAAAGAGCCTGTGCTATGCTATTTTTTAAAAATCACGTTTAGTAGCTTACAAGACTTTCAACAGTTAGAAGCTACAAAAAAGTCTTATGTTCTCCCTGCTTTGACTATGACTGCTGAAGGGGGAAATAATGTCAATCTTCTGGATAACAGGAAAATCTATTCTCTTAACCCAGCAAGGAGAGAGTTCTCCTTGCTTGGGGAAAGGAAGTTTTTTCCCTCTCTACCTTTGCTGCCCAGGCCACTTCTTCCCTGGCCTGCCCTTACAGAAGTAATTCTATAAATGGCTAGGGTTCAAAGAAGAGTGAAAAGATGAACTTGCTTTCTCTGGAGCACAGGTGCCACCATAAAGAGCAGAGGGCATCTTCTACCAATATCAAAGTGCAGGAAAGAGCTTTATAATCCTGTGGGCACTAATAATGCTGTGACTAGTGAAAGGCACAGTGAGTACTCCACAAACCCAAATCAAGCCAGGCTGTAAGTCTGTATCAGTAGAAGCCAGCTCTTACGAAGATACTAGACACCAGGCAAGGGGTTACATTTATTCTGAGCAGAAGTTCAGGACTTATTTTCAAACAGAACAAAGGTCCAGCTACTGAGCAAGCTAAAGCAGTGCTGGCTGGGGAAACTTATGGGATATTGCCCTGTTAAAGGCCATTTTTCTGAACATTTTGTCCTCACGCTGGCCTCAACACCTAAATCTTGTCCTTAAAACAATGTTCTGCCAAACCAAAGCACTTTACTTGCACTGGCCCAGAACTGGGTAAGATGAAGACTTTGTTAACATCTACCTGCAAGCCCTACTTGGGAAGGGGAGAAAAAAGGCATGCCCTTAAATGAGAACCTTAACACTACTGAAGGAACCAGCATAAATTAATTTAGAGAGAAAAGCATAATGCTAATGTTGAGAAGCGTCCTGAGTCATGGGTAAGAAGGGAAGAGCTGGTCCAAACCCAGCAAGCCCACTGAAAGACAGAAAGAAAATAAAAAATAAAGGGTGAGGGCATCTGTGCCCATCCAGAGATGCTGGGAACAAGGAAGGGAAACATCTCAGAATTACGCTCACCAACAATACCACCCAACTTTCCTGTAAATAAATAAGTCTGGCATTTGAAAAGAGACTTCTCTGCCAAAACAATAGAGACCTTTGCAACACATGGAAAAGGCAAAGCCTACTGGGCAATTCTCTGGTGAGCTATGCTAAGTGAAGCAAACCTGCAGCAAAACTCCAGCATATTCAGAGGCTATGGGATAAGTCCTGTTTTCAGTCTTTATTGTCCTGAACATTGCTGGCAGCTGAGTGCTGTGGTCAGTTACAGCCTAAAGGAGAATACGTAACCTACAGCTACTGAGCAAGCCAGCAGCACTTTGGAAGATGTGTGTTGTATTACAGCTGTAAAACACAAAACAGAATTCAGAACAACCTAAATGAAGAAAAGTTGCTACAAATGGATCCAGGAACCAGTATCTTGAAAATAAAGGGTTATGCTTTTGGCTAATATATGACTGAACATCAGTAGAACTTCTGAGGATTTCTACATTATTGTTTAAATTCCATAGTGATTACTAAATTGAAAGGACACGGATACTGGCAACTTATGGGAAAAAGAAAAATAAATGTTATAATAGAACAACATGGTTTGCCAGGCAATGTAGGCACAAATGAAGAAATAAAAAATAAAAGATAAATATTGAGTAACAAATTGCTGAAAACCATGGGCAGTAAAACATGTTGACGAAACACAGCACACTATGAGCAGGGTTTTTCCACTTGGTACCTGTCAGCAGTCTGTATGCTGGGCTGTAGCACAGGTATGAATTCCTGCTGCAGTAACCCCATGGGAGGGCTAGAGGTCCTTTAAAAAACAGCAAATAGCAGCATTCAAACACCCAAACACCAATTCCCCCTCTGGTGCAAAACAACTCTCCAAAAAAGGAGTAACAGAAAACCAGGCTGAGCTCACACAGCAGTACGACCACCGAGCAGCCAAAGGGGTGCAGGAGTCTAACAGCATCAAACATGCAAATATCCCCAGATTTCATTGCAAGGCTGATCTACAGTTGTGGTCTAAATATATACACATGTTTTTGGACAGTTACACCAGGAGAAAGGACAGCAGCAGGTGCCAAACCAAAACACAGTTGTACTACGATGAACTGTCACAGCTCTTCCAAGGAAGCATGTCAGTCAGAAAGGACTTAATCAGAGGAGCACTGCAGATACCACAGCTTCCCTCCAGTACTGGCAAGAGCATGGTAGCAAACTGGGAGAGCCCACAGCCTGGAGTTAAGGGATTGGCTGCTGAGCCCAAGCCGAGTGCATGCACAGCGGGTATCGGCCAGGTTGAGTACGTGGCGGTATTTGTTAAAGGTTGCCCAAGTATCTCTTCAGTAGCCCACAGATGGACTTTCCCACCTTTACAAATTCTAACTGCATATAAAAACAGCTGTTAGAGCACAGCACAGTGCCAGAGCACAGATGCCTGCTCAGAGCAACCTCCTATTTACGACCAGGGCCACAGGAACTAACCACCAAAAGCTGTCTCAGCTGAAAGACAGTTTGTCTTCTTCAGGAAATTAAAATTGTTATTTCTGTGTCCTATCCTATCTCTGTGTCCTACAAGATAATAACCTAACAGGTTTGGTCTAGAGCAATATCCCATGTAAGGAGAAGAGAAAGGAGAAATTTGGTATATAGGAGAGAGGTTTAGCTTCTGAATCTAAGTCTCTGATAGTGTCACCTAAATCTTATCAGGCACCCAAGTAATGAGTGCACCATTCACCCCCAGAGATGCTACGAAGGGAGCAGAGAAGCAAAACTTGCACTTAGATTCCTGTAATTCTGAATTAGGTGCCTACCTTCAGATCTCACAAGTCAACATTTAGGTTAGCATCTACTGTGGAGCTTATAAGTGCCAAATAAAGATGGGACATTTAACACTCTAATACAACCACAATAACCTGAAATAAAATAGCCACAAAAATTATTCAGTCAAATGAGATAATTTTTCAAGAGTCTGGCATGAGTAAATCCAATACTTGCAAAAATGAACAAGGGAACAGAAAATACAAAGGATCAGCAAGATGTTATTGGTCCCAGAGTGGCAGATGTTTGCAAAAGGGATTCTGTGCAATTGTGTCTTCACCACTGTTTGCAAGATCTGCAGTCAGAACTAAGCATACTCATGTGCACAGAGTAAAAATTACACTTCCAAGATACTTTGCTTCACTGCAAAGCAATCTTCTCTGTCCCCAAGGAGAGATGTGATGAGAATATGAGTAAATGGAAGGACACAGCTTTCAGACCAAGTTTATGCAATTATGTAGGCTACAATTAGATTAATTAGAGTAAGATTTATCAAAAAGAGGAGCAAGATATCAAGCAGCAATTTCTTGCATATTGCTTTTTTCCTCTTTAGCCTCACCAACTAACACTGCCCACACTGACATGAGTATCAGATAACTGTGAAACTTGGCTTTTCTAGAAGGGAGTTCAAAAGCATTTAATGGTGCTGGATTCAAAGCTCATAGAACAAATCTTGTTAGCACCACAAACACATTGAGGTGGCTTTATCACCAGCTAAAACCAAAACCATGGACCTTCTCATTCCCACAGTGGATGCAAGCAAAGGGAAAGGTTACAAACTGTAACTGTAAATATTTTGCAGGACCCAGTTATAAGTCTGCAGACTACCAAGATCTTACTTCATCTTTTGTAAAAGCACACTGCAGTTTGCTTTACTGAGCTCAGAAAAATGAATATCATTTCTTATGAAGTATAAACTACTTAGAAAAAAGTACTGGAAGAAGAATGAAGAATTCACCTGGGGAGAAAATGCCCTGTACATCATCAAACAAATAGTAGTCCTTATAAAAGACATATAATATCTGCAATACATTTCCCATCCGTTAAGATGCAGGAGAAAAGATCAGACAAAGGAACAACTGCTTTATCTGTTGTGTCAAACACGGGGTCTTTCTGAGCATGAATGATAATTTATGGGAAGATGGTGCAACAGCTCATCCAACCAGAACTGGTGATAGTTCTGAAAGATGTAAGCAGCCTGCAGATCCTGAGCCTACCAACCATCATCCCAGGAAACAGGGCTACATTGGCACACTTTATCAAAAACCCAGCTGGGGGAGGCTGTGAGCTAACCAGGTCAACACTGGTGGGTGACACCACCCCTGGGCCTCACGGCCAGTCCAGCTAAAAAAATATCTGGGGTAGCAGGGGAGTACACATCATCTCCCACCAGTGGCCCATGCCCTGAACTATCCCTTCCTTCAGCTCTCTGATGAAGTGCTTCCAGCCCTACACAGCCACATGAAAGAGCAGTACACAGCTTTTCCAGCTGGACAGGATATTTGACTGTTTTGGCTCAGTAAGCACAAAGAAACTTCTCTTCTACAAGCCTTTCCGTCATTGAGGAAACATCACTGATCAAAAGGAGGTCAAAGAGAGAATTTGTCCTGCCAGAAACATCTCTTGCTACCTCCTTCCTGACTGGGAGATGAGAACAGAAGGTAACTGTGGCCACACCAATCAAACAGAGCCAAGAGAAACAGTGCTGAACTACTGCAATGAAATGGAGACAGCAGGTAAGAAGTTACCAGATGGAGTCTTCAGTGCTAAGCCCTCTTGGTGGTAAAGCTTATTACTTAACACCATCCGTGGTGCAGCATGCCCTGAAGCTTGTTTTCATACAGCTGGTTACAAGCAGTGAGATATGGCAAGGGTAACAGTTTGAAAATCTAGATCTTAAAAGAGAAAACTCTCTGTCACATCATTAAGCATTTGAATTTTTCTCCTTTTCTTTTAATTACACCTGGTATCTCACTTTTGTGTTGGTTAGATCTCTGGAGAATCTATTTACTAGTTAAAATTTGGATCCCATTTTCTCATGTTAGGCTCCCATTTTGAAAACTTCAGCCCATTTCTGGTTAGAATACCATTTCTGCCAGAATACACTGACTCTAAGTGGAATTTCAACAAACTTTAAGCAGTTCCCCTTTTAGGAAGCACAATACTACAAATTCTCATAAACAACAAGGATATTCCAAAACCTTCTGCCACTAAAACCCTGCAGCAGATGAGTCAAGACTGAACAAGTAAGAACACCTAGGAAGTTAATCCAAATTATAATTTACTTCAGCATCTTGTAATAAACTAAGGAGAATAAGATGACCTGCTAATTCTACCAGAAAGGTTACTAGACTGTTGCTGGAGTGTAATTTAATTTATATTTTATACCGAAGTTTTTCATCATTCAGTGGTCTTTCATAAATTTTGTTTACAAAAATAAGCAAAATAGTGCTTTCTGATCAGCATTACTCTTCAGCAAAATTAGTAACACCTTGCACTCATGCCTAATTATTTGAAGAATTCCTGCAAAAATACTTGAAAGAGCATAACTGCAATCATTTAATATCAATCACTCTAAAGCAAATGCCACACTCAGAAATGAAGTCCTGTAAAAGCAGGAATTAAAGCTGAAGAACCCCCCAACAGAATACAGATCGGCAGGAGAGTCTGAAAAAGAAACTCATGGCCTTGTTTGAACTCCTTAAATTTAAGCTCAAAGACATGACAAACTATCCAGAAGATAACATGAAAGCAAAGACAAGAACATACTCCCTTTTTCTTTTGCCAAAGAAAACAGTAAATGCTTTTTTATCCTTACTTGATCAACATTGCTTGATTTGGCAGCAGTTCCAGATGAATTTTCCCTCCTTCCTGTGTTCTTAAATAAGCAAATTCCTCCAACATATCAATATCTGAAGAAAACGTTAAAGATTTGAGTAGGGAAACAATGATTGAGAACATTCTTTCTTATGCCTCACATCTGAAGCCACACAGCTGAAAGGAGAGTCAAACTGAAAAGCTATTGAAGCACCTCATTATTAAAAGTGATAGAGACGATCACAGCATGTATTCCTAATCCTCCACAAACTGATGAGAAATGGCTTTTCAAAGTGAAGAACACATCCGTTAAGTTTCTTTTCTTTCTTTGTTTCTTCATATGTAGTCACAGGTAAAGCAGGCTCATCTCAAAATTCCCTGGGTTTCACTTCCCTTTTCTGCACTGCAGGTTATGAATGCAATGAAAACTCAGGCTGCACCTGAAGCAAGTGCACCACAGTGGCACATTATCACCCTTTTTAGTTTTCTATTTCGATCCCTTATTTAGCTGCTTGTTTTGAGGTTTTTGTTGTTTTTTTTTTTCCTTCCCTTTAACACCACAGCTTATTTAGTTGTCTCAGATAGGAGTTAGACCCCCCCTGCTTCCTGAGGCCCATGGCTGGATGTCTATTTAGGTTGAACATTAAACTGTCCATTTGTGTGTACTATGATCAAAATTTATGTCAGATATAGATAAATCAGACATGCTTTGCATGAACTTTGACACAGCTCATTATCTTACTCCACCCAAACATGTTACCCACAGAACTCATTTCACAAACAAGAGCCAAAATAGTTCAGCTCTGCAGCACAGGTACAACTTTTTTGTTAACAGCCTTAATGCCCTGTATTTCTTAAATGAAGAGATTGCTATCACTTGCATGAGCAGCCTGAGCTGCTGCTGCTTTTTGGAATGGAAGTGCAAGGGCAGTGTACTTAGGGCTATTCTCAAGTGCCAAGATAGGTGACAGGAGGCATTTTTACAGTCCATTATGTACCGAGCCTGGTACCATTTCATGGTATGAAAATAAATACAGAATATCATTCAGGGGAAGAGCTGCTGTTGAAACTAAGAGCTTTTTCAACGCTACAGCACAGGATGTGAAAGACATTCTTGGTTAGAGAAAGGATACTTGTGACATAGTTGAAAAAATTCTCATACTGGAAGTTTCCTTGCTGGCAGATTTTGTTGATAGCTTTCAGGAACAAGTTCTCACCCCTCGGCCACTCGTGCTGAAGCAGAACAACTACGTGGCCCAGTGCCATATCATCTCTGCTGTCTGTGAAAGCTCTGAGCTTCAGGGAAAAAAATTACATTCAGACAATCAGGAAATACATGATGCTTTCAAAGACGTCTAGGATTTACCTCACCTAGATCTGTGCAAATACAGAAGTTATTTAAAAGTATATATTAAGGCAGAATGAAATACAGTTCTAAAGTAGGTTGGAAATTTCCAGCTAAAATACCAAATCCTCTCAACTGACCTATAAGAGGAGTCTGAATAGAGACAAAAATTTTGAGATGCGTTCTATCTTCTCTGCTCAAAACTAAAACAAATAGAGAAAAAATGAGAAAACAAGCCCTCTTCCACCAACACTCCACTCCCCTCTCCTAAAGACAACCCTCCCCCAACCCATTTTAGGGAAGAAGGATTCAGTCACAGGACTGGGATACAGCCACGCAGTTTCAGGATACATAAACCAGGCCTTAAGGACAAGAAAGCTCCAACTGACCCTATCTTACCTTGAAACAAGCTAACAACAGATGAAGGCAGTAAGGCATGATAGCTCTACTGGTACATGGCCAAAGCTTCAAATCAGACCCTGCAACAGAACAGTTCTTTAGGGGTATCACAACAAGTAGGTTGAAAGAAATTGAACTGGAGCAAAACAAATCCGAAATTACCACATCTCAGGTAGGGAAGAAAGCTTTGAATGTCAATTATGACTGATTCAAAATGTGAAGTTAAACATTTAAATTTTTCTTCTTCACTTCTCTTTTCCTGTGGTAGAGCTTTGCCATCAATATACTTTAAAAGGTACAAACAAGAAAACCTCAATACAAAACCAGGAGGGAATAAAAAACTTCTTCCCTTTTCATAATACAAAATGAGAATAATTACATACTCAACCAGAACACATGAACTAAAATTCAGCTGACACTGAGTTTAGGGTAATAGCAACTCCATACCTTTTCTGAATTTTGACTTGACTTTAGGTTGCTCCTCTTGTACTTTACCTCCTTCTTGTATTGGAAGTAAAATACAGCACATGAGGTCAAGCACTTTTTCGCATGTTTGCTGTAAAAGAAGGGACATGATAATGCAAATTGAAATTAAAGTTCTTAAAAATTCAGATACGTTAATAACAATTAAAAATTTCAGACACCACAAAAGGAAAAGAAACAATCACAAAATTCTTTGCTAGAAATTGCATTGACTTAATACACAGTACAGTCTGGCTAGGCAAAAAGACTTAGCTGTCAATAAACAACCTCTGAGAGCTTACATACATCATTTGAATTGTGAAAAAATAGTATTGGCATTCTTCATTTCAAGAGGATAAGATCAAGATAGCTGCAATCGAAAATTTTTTTGTTTTGAAGGATTAAGTTTTCAAATGAATTCTTAGAATATTTTAGTAAAATTTGTTCTGTTCATGGTAAAAATAGAAAGGAAAATGGCAATCTGACAGCATGATGGAAATTCAATGTATTTTTTAACGCTATTTCCTAGCAAGAGGTCTGTGGGAATATATGATCACATTTCCAGGGAAAAAGTATTAAAGGGGAAGGGCCAAAAGCATTTGTCCAGCAGTATTCAGATGATGTTAGATCCTAAGAGACAGAACCTCTATTGTCAGTGCTGAGACTGACTGACCTCAGACCACCCTGCACTCCTGCAATAGTAAAAACACAAAACTGTATTGCAAACATAGAGCAAGTTCAGAGGTCAGGCCAGACAATACTGTTCTGGTGTCTCTTACATCATCAGTTAATAACTAACTCTCTTTTATAATCACAGAAGTTCCTTTACTTTTTCTTTCCCTTGTCACATGAAGCCTGTACCTAAAAGAATTCTCCCTCAATTTAAGGAATTAATTCAGTAAAGTTAAGGAATTCAAATTCAGGTTACATTTATAGACAACTCAAACACATGTAGCCATGAAAAACCATAACTAACCCCCCAAATCTTCACTATCAGACTATACACATATAGTGTAAACAGGACATGACTGTCCATTAGCAACTCTTTATATATATGAAGAGCTGCTGATGGACAGTCAGTTCATGTGGCAGGAAGTATAATTCTACCAGTAAAGCATGGATATTTCAGCAGACCCTAGTTTACGTTCAATATCCTGCTGAAAGGAGCTAACAGGAAAATTCCAAGGAAGAAGAGAAATGGGAACCACAGGACCAGCTGATGAAGGCCCATCAGTGTGGAATGCTGCACTTACCCGGTATTCTCCAAGGGCAAAGTGGCACGATGCTAACTGGATTAGTGCTCTCTGATTTTCCAAAGATCCTTGTCCTGTAATTTGCTGGGAAGAATGAGAGCCCTGAAGAGCTGCCAAGTGATGTAGGCTGCTAATTGCTTTTTTGTACTGCCCCTTTGTGAAATAATATTAAAAAAAACCAAACTGTTAGGGTCTTTTCTACACAATAGGTAGAGAGATAGAGAAAAAATTCTCTTACAGAGAGCTTTCAAAATGGACTGTGTAAGAAGCCCTAAAAATTTTAATCTAAACTAATAATGTCCAGTGATGAGTTGTGTACAAGACTGTGGGTCAGTCATTTGCAGGGCAGTCAGAAGACAAACAAAATTCTGCTTTAAAAAGCCAGTTTACAAAATCATATTTGTAACTGAATCAAATAATTAAATTCTTGAGTTAATCGTTATTTTATTTAACTTTATGTAAACTAATAAAGTTTGAAATAGCTCTTGTTCACGCACAAGTAGAAGCAAAAATAAAAGACTCCCAAAGGAAAAATAAAGAACAAGCTTGCTTCTGTAGAAGGTATTGGAAAGAGCACAGTGAGCCTAATTTTTGTGGAGAGGTACTGATATTAACTGAGACATGCTAAAACCTTTTACTGTTTGAAAATTCTTCTCTCTGATTGTGTTCCAATATAATGCCCTGACAGACTAATAAAATGCACTTATCTTCCATAACACTGGTCAAAATACCAACATAGATTTCTTTTCCACATGCCAAAATTAGCTGGACTCAAACAACAGCTATTGGGACAGGAATATCCAAAGCAGGATATCCAAAGCTTGTGGTGCAAACAGTGTACCTCTATCCCCAGCACAGTCATACTTTAAGGCATAAAATCAGTAGACACTATAAGCAGTCAAACTGGCTAATCAGAATTACTATTTACAAGAAGCAAGTAAATTGCTATTTACTAAAAGGAACAGCAACACAATGGTGGTGTTTTCCTAGTTTATACCATATTTTTTTTTACCTGGTAGATGATCATGTCTGTAAGAAAGATTCTTAACCAAAGCCAGGTTTCTGTCTTCCATGACAAACAAATTCTGGTGAACTCTGTGTTGTGATTAGAGAAGAAAAAGTAAAAGAAAGTATGAAATATTTCACAGCTTTGGGTTAAACATCAGTAATATATATAAAAAAGTTGAATTTAAAAATGGAAAAAATGGCACAAAACAGTCAGAGGATGAAATCCTTCACATAGAGGACAGTCTCTTTCTACACACTTGTTTTTTGATTTCACTTCTCTTCACAGGAAACCTAAAAGCAGCTAGGTGGTACTGTTGGCCTGCTTTTTGGAAGAGATTTGTTTTTCAAGATTATCACACCAGTTATTATCAGAAAGGGAGACACAATAAAAAAATGAAGTCTGAATGCAATTCTAAATGCAGTTACCTTACCTTTGTCAAGTGATTCCAGAGAATAGAGCAGCTCCCAGCTCTCTCTTGCCAGTTTGAAACTCTCTAATACTTCAATGGAGTTTGCAAGATCAGCTTTGTTTACTGTAATGTGGCGACTTCTTGCCTTCCCAGAAGGATCCTCATCATCTGAGCTCTGCTTAGAAGTCAGTATAAAACACAAAGATTAACTTGTTAATCTATACGTATTTCAGAGGACTCCAAAGTCACTGAAGTTCCACTGAAGACAAGAAAACCATTATGTATAGAGGTGCCATGGTCCTAGTTTAAGTGGCTTTAAGTGATTTTTCACGTAGCTTGTTTAAAGGTTAGGCCAATGTGGTTTGCTACCAAGAACTCAATGGCACAGTGTGATGAGCAGCATACCAAACAAATTTATTCTGTTAAACAAGGGGTACCACCACTGAGCTTCAGCCAGATTATCTGCTGAAGTACATACACACCTCATACTTTATTACTCCATTTAAGCCCACAGTGGCACAATGCAAAGGAAATCCTTGTATTCCCTTTATAGCAGAGAAATTCTATAAAACAGTGATTTTCTATAGATATATTGACAATTACAATCATGAGAAGTCAATTACTTTGGAAGTTTACCTCTAGAACATCTGACTGCTAAAGCTACCTTTTTAAGTGCCTCTGCTGAACTCCTTCAAGTTAAAGCACTCACAGCAGTACATGTCTCTACAGCAATTGCTGCAAAAATGGTTTTATTCTTGCCGGCTTTAGGAAAAAAAAAGTTTGAAAACTGTGGTCATAAACAGCAAGTCCTGGGTAGCTTTAAAAATATGTTTTTTACATCTATGTCAAAACCACTGTCGTCTAAATTCCAATAGCAATGCCATTCTTGTTATGAATTAAAAAGTCTACAAAAATTACCATTGTTTTTTCTCTTCCTTCAGCAAGTTTTCTTTTTTTGTGTATGTGTTTGTTACGATCAATATCTGCATCACCATAGATGTTGGGTACATCCTCGAGAAGAACCAGTGGAGTTTGGTTTGGAGCATTTGGACCTGGATTTAAAGATAAATTAATTCACAATTGCCCTAAATTGATCTGAAAGGTCTTATGCCTACAGCAAGCTGGTTTTTTTTCCTTCACAAGTAATGACTATAATGCTACAGAAAACAATCTTAAATTAAATCACTTAAATTGCTTAAACTATGCTGGTGAAGCTATGGTTTCCTCAACACAGCCATACAGTGAAGGTCAGAGTGCATTTACCAGACATCACCAGAGTCTGACTGAGAGCTTCAGAATATTTTTGAATCCCTTTCTTCTGGAGCAGTCACAAGATAGACTCAGGCAGCAGGTGTTCTTGGATCAAGCATTATTTGCTTTTATATAAGTACAATTATTCATCAGATGAATGGCACAAATGGCTCTGAAGTTAACAGCCACAAATATGGCAAAGCACAACAATATTCTTAAAACATTTCTCCTGAGAAACCAAAGCAATATGCTGACAGACACTGACCCCACAAAGAAGTTTGGGTATTTTGAGACAAGATTTCCCTAGTAGGATCACTCAGTGTCAGCGTTGGCCCCACAGATTTTAGTAAAAAGAATTAAACCTTCAGTTAATTGCCAGAGCTCATTTTCATTCCCAAAAGATAGAAAAGCCTCATTTTGAAACACAGAAAACAATTTCTACTTTCACTGGTGTCACAGAACATCCAGTGGGATCTGGTACTTTTTATTTCACACCCCAGTGCTTAAGTTTCATTAGACATAAAATAGGAAAAATACTTCTTAATCTCAAACACTAATATGTGATCACTACTGAGACAGTTTTCCTTCCAAAAACATTCTCCTTCTGCACAATCAAGCTGCACATAGATGTGCAAAGTTCAGTCAAAGAGAAATATAAAGGAAAGAGGAATCCTTTAATCTGTTTTCTCTGTCTGAAATCTCTGCCAGGTAAGATGGTAGTGCAAACAAGTATTTCCAGTTTGTGTATTTCTTCTATTTGCAGAAAGACATGAGACTAAGGCCTCATTCACAACTGCTAAGAACTGATTTGAGAGTTTAGCAGGATGATTCATTTCATCTCCTGACATAAAAAAAGTTGTATTAAGCTTTTCCCATCTACTCAAAAGTGATGTGTGCTAGGAGTTCACCACAATAGAAGCTCTTGCTAGAAGAAACAGCCAATCTGCTCTAACTAACAAATACAGGTCAATAAACACAATCACAATAACCAGGTCAGTACATACAACCACTGAAATTGCACCTACAGCACATTGCAATCATCTCTCCTGCACCACCATGTGTTCCATCATGTCAGAATCTAACCTGTGTGGACTGAACACAGACCCAAGACACAATGCAGAAGATTCATGTCTGTTTCTCATGGATGCAAAGTACCACAACTGGCATCTGGAAGAATTTCACCAACAGAACCTCAAGAGCTGCCTAATTCTAACACCTGAGAAGAAAAAAAATTGGGTTTTTCTTTTACTCATACTGACTTAAATTAATGCCAGCTAAGTGCTTTGCTTTCCAAACAAGTGTTCTCTTCCCAGCACCAGAAGTGCACTGTAGTCTTTATTCCAAAGCCTCCAGTCCTAAAACAAAAGAAAATCTCTGGTCGCCCTTGACTGGGGATGCAGACCTTCTCTTAAGAGTACTGAAAGTTACATAGGCATACAAAGAGCAGCTTTCTGTCTGAGCTCTAGAATCTAGGCTTACAGAGTTTTTAATTATTTTCTAGCAGAGAGTGTTATAAATAAACCATCATCAGCCAATCATCAGCCAAAATCATCAGCCCAAATAGCAACTCCTGCCAAGCCTGGAGGCAGCCTCAAAGTTATGAGAGGTGTGAACTGCCTCATTCATTTCTCAAGTCTCCAGCAAAGCAGATACAAATTATTTAACAGAAATGCATTGAAAAGTTCTCCCTCAAGAGGCTTCTTGCAAATCCACGCACATGAGAAGAGAGTCACAAATCTAATCCTCACAGATGAGGAGACGGCGTTTTTCTCTATGACCACGCTTCCAAAATTTGTAGGATTCTACATTCTACAGTAAGCCCTCCAGAGAGAAGAAGGAAAAAATTCTAATGATAGAAAAGATATGAAAGGCACTGAATACCGCTGGGCTTCAGTGCTAAAGCAGAAATGAGTAAAAGATGTCTTGGAAATACTTTTCTGATATCAGAAAATTACAAAGGGTACCGGAAAAGTTGCACCAAAGGAACTGCGCTCTGTGATCTCAGTATACATCCTTTTTCTGGTGGTATAGTCAGAAAATGTGAGCTTTGAAATACTCAATTTTGCAACTTAGAAAGGAACACTTTCACTAGCTCTTTACTTCCTTTCTTCTTTAACTTGGAATCAAGCAGCTAAAACTACATGCACACCTGAAGTATCCTCCTGCCCACCACAACCCTCTGGACAGAAAAATCTACTCTTAGTCAATTAGCTGCTGTATTTGTTAAAGTGACTCTATGTTCTTTGCATACCAGTTGCAATATCATTTGTCCTCTGAGCTTAGCTATCTACTGACCTTTTTCAACTGATCCCCCAACACTTTGTACAGTTGTTTAAAACCTATCATTTGTATTGACTTCTTCTTTACTCAAATGATCATTTGCTCCATGCAGAAAAATGTGATGAAACATATGACCACAATACACAGAATTAAAATTGTAATTTTAACGTGAATCAATAATTGTAGTACTAGTAGATACTAATTACCTAGGGTAACAATTGTTATTGTTGCAAGGAATTTCCTATCACATGGTTAAGAGGTGAAAATTCCTCTTTGTTTATTTGCTGTTTATTTCAGTAAGTTCCAAACAAAATGGATCTTAAAAAACTTTCTTCAGCTTCTGGGCCACCCCTGAAAAGTCCAAACAATCCCAAAAGAAGCAATCCAAGGCATTCCAAGCAATCTGGTATGTCCCAAATGCCGACGCAAGTGGGTTGGAAAATGCACTGGTAACACACATACATTAAACATTCAATTTAGAAATTAACTACAAATTAGGAGTAATGTGCAAAACACATCTCAAAGATTATGCTTAAACTATATAAAGAAAGACAAGCTGGAAGCTTGTGAATGTCAGGAAATCTTTTCCTATTCAGCTTTTATTTGATTAATTACAAATTAGTTGTGCGTTCCCAACACAAAAATATCTTCACTTATTTTGACTGGAGAACAGGAAAATGTCAGCTTCAAACAAACAAAATCGGAGAAGGAAATGAAACAAACATGATGCTCATGAAAGAGTGGGAATCAACCCTAGGGATGTTTCCCATAACATCTGTTCTGTTACTTTTCTCTTTGCTACACAATCAACTGCTGCTGGCTAAGGCTGAAACCACAATGCTGAGACAGACTGATCCTTGGTCTGATCCACTACACATTTGTTAGGCACCACTGTTGCTAAGCTAATGGCTTGAGAGAATTATAACAACATGCAAATGTTGCTTTGTGAGATGACAGTTTCAAAAGACTAATGAGAAAAGATCCTTAAGATATTAGCAATGAAATCATGAAAGGCTCATTACAGAAGTTGAAACACTAGAAACTAACCTTGAAAGAGTGATGGCTGGATGTTGCTGACATACTGAAAAGCATTTTTAAAGAAGACCAACATTGTGGAATACACTACTTGATTCTTATATTTAATGTGGGCTTCACTATCAAAGTTACTGATGTATCTGCAGAGATCTTTCATTCGATGCAAAATGTCACCGTAACTTCTGAGGGGAAGAGAGATAACAAGAGTTCAGGATGTTACACAGACTCTGCAACTAAAGAAAATAATGCATAGTGAATATGAAAAAATCAGTGTTTCTGTAGAGGATATACCCCAAGCATCAAGTCAGTGGAGGCTGGGAATATATGCTAGTGAAATTTCACAAAACATTTACCACGTTTCTCTTTACTGAGGCACATAGGGAAGGTTACCCCAGAGCACTACAGTGCTTATGCAGGAATCTCATCAAAAGTTGATTTTAGAGACTAATTTGACAGTGCTCTCTAGAGCTACATTTTTGCTTTACATTGTACAGTCTTGAAAGAAAAGCTGCTGTGAACTTATACAAAATGTTCTTGTGTTAAAATTGTTCTTCAATGAGAATTCTTCTTATTAAGAATTAAAAAGCCAAATTCCACATGAGGGGAAATTCTCAGCAAAGCAGAGTTTTCTTACCTTCTTCCCTTATCCATTTGCCACTCACACCTCATTCCCACCACAGACAATATTTTAAACAGCCTCTCCCAAGGATCTGTAATCTGGGATGATTTCTCTGTGAGACCATCTATCACGTATTTCTGAGAGCTGCGCTTGCTTGGAGACATAATATCAGAGGAATCTTGTGAACCTAGGAAAACCAGCACATTTTTCTCTTCATAATGAAATCAAACAAACTGATTCATTTTCAAGAAGAAGACATCTCAAAATTACGTTGGAGCTTTCAGGGTAACCATTCTTTACACAGAAGGCTAACAGGGAGCAGCAGGCATTTCTGCCTCTTTGTACAAGAGACCTGATAGGCTGGATAAGGACATCTTGGATATTTTGTCCCACCTCTCACGTGCTGAAGCATCATGAGTATCATGACTAAGCAGCTGAAGCACCATTTTGGTATTTTGGAACCAAAGAACTAAGAAACACTAAATACTACTATTAATCCTTGTCCATGGGATACATAACATAAAAACAATGCATTTTTTATTTACAGACATCAGTGATACTACAACACATTCTAAGAAAACTTGATTTTGTAGAAGTATTCTTACCTTGATATTGACTTTCTGTCTGTGTAGATCTAGTTACGTAATTAATATAAAATTCTGCTGCTTTATTCAGATATTTATATAACAAGCTGGCAGGAAGTCGTACATCAGGGTTGTTGATTATCAGAGGAAGGACATCACAAACTAAAATAGAAAACAAACAAAAAATCCTTTAGGTTTGTAGGGTTTTTTTAGGTAAGGTTTCTCAATCAGAAATAGGAGTCTTCATCTGTGGCTGACCATACACCAGCAAGAAAACTCACACGAATGCCTCTAGAACCAACTTGTACCATATGGCCAGCCTGGATTAACATGGCCTGGCCTCTTCTGACTAAAGCAGTTTTCTAATCTAAGTATCATGAAAGAAGTTTACTGACCTCAGAGTCTTGACACACTAAAAAGTTCCATAGCAAAACAAGAACATTTGTATTTTCTTACCAAATAATTTTCTAAAACAATTCACTGGAGATTCTTGGTCTTCAATACTTTCAGCGTCTAATAATGTTTCTCCAAGGCCTACCTGTGTGAGCAGAGGTGAAAATCAAACACTGGACCACTGGTTCTAGAAACTTTTTGAACTGAAATTCAGTAGGGTTGAACAGTAATTCAGTAACAATTCTATGGCAACAGCATGTGCAAGTCTCCAAATATATAGTTAAACTATCCACGCTTAATAGCAGGTGAAAAGCAATGTCAGAAGATAGCAAAACAAGACCAAGAGAAAAACTGTGCATGAAACTGTGTCAGTAAAGACATGCAAAGAAAGGTGAAAGCAATATATGACTGATGCTCTTTCATTTACAAAACAAAGGGTTGTTTATTTGCTTCCATTTGTATTCTGCCCAGTCCCTTCCTGGTGGTAAGCTCGAGATACAGCAGTCTGAACTATCAGCCACAACTAAACGTGAATAAAAAGACCCACCTTCTCATTAAGGCAAAGGAAAACACATTTCAGGAAAATGTCAAAAAACTGTGTGCCAATATCCTGAATAATTACTATGAGTTTCTCCTCTCTTACCCCATGTTGCACCACAGTCTCTGGGAAACGCCGCAGAAGCAGAAGGAGCATTTCTGCCCTTTCTAATGTATTAAAGCACTGCTCTGTTGCCTTCAGGAGCATTTCACACTGGACCCGACCAGGAAGGGTCTCAAATAATCCTTAAAAAAAAAGAAAACACTTAACTTGTTGTGTCTGAATTGTAAAGATGACTGACAAAACATAAAAGACCATCAACATCACCTTGCTATGCTGAATGAAAGGGATTTCTGTATACTTTTTCTGCTTTTAACATAACTGAAAAAAGTCTGTTTCTTTCAGAGAAGACCAAATAAATATTCAAAATCAAATATTTTCTTAACTGGAATATTCTTAGAGCTTCTGAAGCACGTATTCAAACAGCAGATTATAGTTTGTCAGATGCAAATCCTGCTTTCAAAACTGCCTGTGGTTGCCAGCAGTGAATGCCAAGCCCTTCTGGACACCATTCATTTTTATATCCCTCACTACATAAATAAGAATTCATCCCATTTTTACAATCATACACTGTTCTCTGCAATCTATAGGACAATGATTTTTAAGTCCCATTCCACTTATTTCCTGTTCAATGGCTCTTCTAGTTCTGGCAGAGTAAGCCTACCCATATCAGAGACAAAGCAGTGGGAATCAGCTTGTCATGCCCCTTTGTTTTCCTAAGACTAACACACCAAATGAAATCTCTAAGGGTGAAGTGAGGGGAAAAAAACAAACCCTGCAGTCCATAGGCAAAGTTAGAAAAACTGACAATTTACTTGCTAAACTAGATAGATCAGAGAGCTTACTTTAGATTAGTTCAGGATTGAATCCTTACCTCTTAAAAACTGTGTCTGCTTGTCCTGGGAGTCATTCCTTAATGCTGATGTTATAACACTGATCTCCCTCCATACAGCAGGTTGGTCTGGAAAACTCACAAACCTGTAACAAAGTTTAAGGCAAGGAATGTACAGTGATGTCAAAATCTGTTTCAAAGACAAAACCTTCACATAAAAGTGTCTGTTTGGCCAAAACAGAAAATAAAACCTTTCTTTTTACAGCTTATTCCTAATTAATTAGACCTTTTGTGCTTTATTTATCCACACGGTCTTCAAAAACACTAAGTTTATATTTTTGGAAATTCCTACCTTTATCTGTCCAGAGAATGGCACTGCAGCTAGTGAAGGGACTGGAGCACAAGTCCTGTGAGGAGTGGCTGAGGGAGCTGGGGGTGTTTAGCCTGGAGCAAAGGAGTCTCAAGAGTGATCTTATCACTCTCTACACTCTAGTCCCTGAAAGGAGGGTGTAGCCAGGTGAGGGTCAGTCTCCTCTCCCAGGCACCCAGTGACAGGACAAGAGGACATGGTCTTAAGATGCACCAGGGGAGGTTTAGGTTGGACATTAGGAGGAATTTCTTCACAGAAAGGGGGATTAGAATTGGAGCAGGCTGCCCAGGGTGGTGGTGGAGTCACCGTCTCCAAGGTATTTAAGGAAAGACTGGATGTAGCACCTGGTGCCACGGTCTGGTTGACAAGGTGGTTTAGTCAGTCTGGACTCAATCATCTCAGAGATCTTTCCCAAGCTGATTCCATGAATGGAGCACCTGGGATAAAGGCAGAGTTCCAGCTCTGATTACTTACATGTCGTAGAGCAGTCTGCCTGCAGACGCTGTCCTTTCAGCATTCCTCTCAATAGTGTACATCTCATACTGCAGGATGCAAGAACAGAACATCAGCTTTCCTGAGTACACTTAATCACCTTAGTCCCTCCACTCTTAAAAACTGCCCTGGATTTGCCACAGCAGTCTGCATATCAGAAAATTAAAGGACTGTAATATTTGCTGGAGAAATTAGAAGGTGCATTTAAACTATTTAATCGCACATTAATTTAGGCATAAAATTCTGCATGACAATATACTTAAAATTATTAACACTAACAACCTTTTAGTATCGAAAGGACGCCAATACAGAAGTCAGAGAAGGACTCTTCATCAGGAAGTGCTAGGACAAGTAGTAATGGGTACAAACTGAAGAGGGGAACTTTAGATTATATATCATGAAAAAATTCTCTAGTATGAGAGTGGTGAGACACAGCAACAGGCTGCCCAGAGAACCTGTGTGTGCTCCAGCTCTGGAAGTGTTCAAGCCCAGGTGGGATGGAGCTTGGAGAAACCTAGCTTAGTGGGAAGTGGCCCTGCCCATAGAAGCGGGGCTGGACTAGATGATCTTTAAAGTCCCTTCCACCCCTTAACATTCCATGGCTCTGGGAACACGCTGGTTAAACTTTTACACAAACTGAAATGCAAAGAGTTCTTTGACCAGGGTTAGCACCCAGTCAGACGCAATGCGAGAACCCAAGCTGCCACAAAAGCCATAATCAGGAGAGGTACTTTAACAGCAGTAGCAGTAAAGGGTTTTATTTTGTTTTTTAACCGCGAAATCAGCGCAGCCCCGCCCCTCCCCGCTCCCATTGGCCGAGCCGCCTGTCAATCAGGCAGGGCCGCAGCGATGCCGAGCGGGGGAGGGGCGCGGGCACCCCGGTACCGAGCGTGTGAGACAGCGGCGGCGCTCACTTGTATGTTGAAGTCGGCGGGGTAGAGGCTCCGCGCCGTGATGAGCCAGGCCTTGGCCGCCCACAGGTCCCCCGGCACCAGCTCCCGGGCCCGCTTCACCAGGAACTCACAGTCCCCCTGCGCCGACATCTTGCACCCGGCGCGGCCCGGCTCCGCCCCGGCCGCCGGGCGGCGCGCATGCGCCACGGCGCTGCCCGAGCCGGGCACGGCCGCACTTCCGCCCCAGCCCGGCGTCAGGGGAGCGGGACGGGATTGCCCGTCTGCTGGGCCGGGCCGCGTTAAATCACTGCTGCCAGCGGCAGTGCGGCCCTGCCTTCCTAAAGCTGGTGTTGCGGCAAGTCAAAGCCCACTGTGAAAGTCCAAGGCACTGCTGCCTGGGCTGGTGCTTCTCTAAAGTTCTCACAGTCCACTACTCAGGTCACCACAGGCAAATGCGAAGGAGAAGCAGGACCTTTCACCACAGATGTGCATCCACTTTTCAGCAGCTTGGAATTGAGTCTTGCTTCTTATCATTAGGTTTTAGTGTTAGGATGCTTGATTACAAGCATAAGCCTTTACGTTACTTAGTGGGAATTCTCTGTTTCTTTCCTTGTCACTTTCTTGTGCTCCTTTCAAGCAGACTTCTTTCTGATGTTGCAACAGACCTTTGACACTTTGCACTTGCGGACTTAAATCCATAAATCTACACATCTGAGAGTTAGTGCAATAATCCCTTCAGCAAACAGTTTTAAGAGACTTGTAACCTCTCTTACAGGTAAAAGACGAGGTCCTTGCTTTCCTGCTCGGGTGACTGGCCATTCAGAGAGGTGACAAAGGCATAGCAGAAAGTCAGTCCCCCATAAAACAGATGCCCCCTCTTGTCCTGCTCTTGCTATCAAACTGCAAACTGCTGTAGGATGGCACAGTCCTGCAATCCCCTGCAAGTGCAGCAATGTTAATCACTGGCCAGTGCATAGGTCTACCCAGAGCTCCTCCCCATGTGCCTGTGCAGATGTATACAGCCAAATTTGATTGGATATTAATAATAATTTAATAGTTTTGCATTGTGGGACTGAATATGGTAATAAAGTTGTGTATTCTGTCTCTTTGGAAACTGCCCAGCAAAAGCTGATGGGCTGGTTGGGGTTCCCCATATGCTGCTTGTGAGGACAGAATCAGGATACTGCAGGAATGAAATGGATGGCAGGGGATTACCAAAAGTTCTGAAAATAAATGGATGTGTGAGAAGTGCCCTGAAAAATTGCTTGTGCAGAATCACCCCTAAGACATCAGCTAGGCAGGGAGATGGCAGGTTTTGAACCAGTTCACAAGGTGAAAGCAAGATGTTGCTGTATTTAATCCACTAGGCAAGGGAGAATATTTCCAATAAATTAGAAACACCCTTTAAAAAATTATTTATTTATTTTATTTTATTTTATTTTATTTTA
>VYXD01002499.1:1970750-2046641 GCA_013397195.1 Hylia prasina
TTTATTTTATTTATTTATTTATTTATTTGGATGTGTGTGAGCCTGTGTGTCCTCTGGACACTGGATTTTTATTTTTTTTATTTTTTTAAAATTTCTTTTAAAGCTGTAAATAATCTGGGGTTGTGTTTTGGGTGGTTTGTTTTTTTTTAATGAAGTGTCAGCGCCTCTTGTGAAGATTTGTTGAATCCTTGCCTCTACATTCCTAATGCTCCATGTATTTGCCAGTCCACTCAGCCCTTCCAGGCAAGGAGAAGTTGAGAGTCCACTTTTGTATGATACAAACAGAATAATTTGACAGAAGAGAAGAAGTCTGAGGGGGACATAGACAAAGGTGGTTGAGGCTTGGAAGAGTTTAAACCTAAGAAAGGACTTACATTAAGGCTGCCTCACCCCTGGACTTAGGAGGTAAAACCGTTTGCTCTGTGATCCTGACGTAGATACAAGACAGGCAGCAGGATCAGACTTGCAGGGGATTGGGGCAAGTGATTCCACTAAGCAAGCAGGAAATACCACTGATTTTTCATTTGTGGATGGGAGGAAGAGGAGCACTGTGGTTGTTCAGAATATGGGCACTGTGTCTGCAACAGGTGACGTAGGACTAGTATTTGAAGGTACTTGGAACATAAACTACAGTTTTTAGCCAGGCCAACAGTTTAGAGCTGCTGCTGTACTAAGCTTGAACTACTGATGTGCCTATAGCACTGCATGCTCATCTCCCATTCCAGGAGCATGTAGGTGGTGGTGGAACTGGGCTATGCCTGTCAGGGTCTGAAGCTTCCTCTCCATTTAAAGTGGCATTCCTGAGTTCTTGCACAGATTGTGCTGTTTTGATTTCCATAGTGCAGGACATGCTGAATCTCAGCGTTTTAACCAGACAATTGGAAGTGCACACAGTCTCCTTCCTGCAGGAATACAGGACTCAGCTGAAATGCCTACATGAGCCTTGTTTTTCAGGAAGAGGCTTTGTCTCCTTCTATAACAGGAAAGAGGCAGCACTGACCTCAAGGCAGTGGTGAAGGATGATTTTTCCCTGGGAAGATTGTCCTGTTTCTTGAGGAAGGCCTATGAATAACACAGATAATGCTTGCCGTGGATTCAGGCAGTGTAGCTGGTGCAGCACAGGGACAGACACATGATGTGTGCAAAGGCCATATTGTAGACCTTGGTCGTGGCACTTCAAATCCCTTCTGCACCACAAAAGTGAGTCTTCATGAGCCAGGAGAGTGTTTGGAAGGTGTTAGGTTGGCACTTGGCAGCAGCAAAAGGCTTTGAATGTCATTCTCCCCCTTCTACATTTCTGGATCAGTATAATCCCAGCAGATAGCAACCCTTCTGGATTTCCTGGCTTGGTGCCTGTAGTGGTTTCACCATAGGCTGCTGTCACTTAAACAGGACCAGTGTATTAACAACAAGCCCCAAGGGCACATAGGTTGGGTTTTAGATATGGGATAAAGCCGTCTATGAGGTGGCAGTGCAAAGGTTGGGATAACTGCTGTGCTAAATGGTGTGGGCTTGAATTGATGGCCACTCCTTAGGCCTGGGGAACAGCAGTTGGTGTCTGGCATGGGTAACAAGGAAGCTGAAACTTTGCATAGTACTGAAAAGATTTGAAAAATGTCATCTTAACACCTGAACGAGGCCTTGGAGAAGACAATCTGTGTTGAGCAACCGTGTGGTGGAATCTACACAAAAACTAGGGATCATGCAAAAGGTTTTGTTATTTTGTAGATTTTTTTAGTCAATTCTGTGTCCTTCGCTTTGTGCAGAGGAATTTCTACAGCTGACATTAGTTGTCTGGGCTTTCAGTCACTCAGAATTCTCAGGGTCTTCTTGCAACTGAAAGACACTAAATTGAGATCGGATGACGGGGTGGCAGATAAGAAGGGAAAAACAAAAGAAGATTGGGAACCCAAGAGTGGAACAACAAGGGATGTGTGGGAACCAATACAGCCCTCTCCATAAAATGATATCCATTAATGACCTCATAGATGGCAATATCATTACAAATGCTTATGTTTTATGTTTTAGCAGATCTGGTAGCTTCTCCCAGAATGACAGAATAGAGATCTGTGACTCTGAAACTGCAGTTGACAGTTGAATCCAAATCATGGCTTCAAAACACTGAAGTTGGCCATATTCCACTTAATTTCTGTAATAGCCTAAGGCAGCTTTTAATAATTGATCTCATTTTCACAGAATCAAAATACTTGAGGTTGAAAGGGACATCAGGACATCATCTGGTCCAGCCACCTGTTCAACATGCAAATCAATCTACTTTTAGTATAGTAAGATAAACAAAAAATCCATTTCAAGAAAAGAGCAACTATTACCAGTTTCCTTCAGTATGCAGTTTGACAGTGATGAGTGGTGGGCAGTCTGGATTTATAGGGGGAAATATTTAGGTAATCTTATGAGCACATACTATTATTATGAAATGTGTTAAAATACCTGTCTAGCTTTTAGATCTGGGAAACTGAACCAGATTGTAATTATCTTCCACACAGCACAGACAGAATTATTAATCACAATACTCTCATATGGCCAAATCTACACCCATATGACTCCAGTGACACTACAGCTGGGGTTTTGGACACAGTGAGTTGTCTGGTGTTATGAGAACACAATAAAGCAGCACACTGCTTGGTGCACAATTAGGACCTTGCATTAAATACACAGGGATAAAAGCTTAGAAAATGCTGTATTTCACTTCTAAGTTGAAGGTACTTTTTGCAGAAACAGTCTGTCATTTATGGAAACACTTTTTAGGAGAGAAATTAATTTTCACCTGGAAGGATTTCAAGAGAAGCTGTTAAACCAGTAATTTTTCCATATAGAAGTTCACTAAGCAAAGAACACAAACAGGGAGAATTTAATTCCTGTATATACATTGTTTCCTTGTGCTGCCTTCCCACATATTCAGGCTCATAACGTCCCTGTGGCAACTCTGAAAGATATATAAATAGAAGAGAAATTCTAAATTAACCAGCTGCATATGTTTGTCCCTACTTTTAATTCTGCAGTCACGTTGAGAAGTGCATTCCAGTTTGTATTTTCCCTTTTCTATTCCTGTCCCTTACCAATACCATTCTTGCATGCAAGTTCTTTCCGTGCACATGTTGCAGGCATTCATCACCTTGTCATTTGGAGTGGCACTCATCTCTAAAAATGTTGCTGTCTGCAACCTCTTTTTGGGAAAGCCATCACGGGTTCCCTTTGTAGGCAGTGAGGCCCAGAAGGCAGTTCAGTGGACCAGATGCAGGTTGGAGGTGCAGGTTGAACTGTGCTCTGAGTGCCTTTGCTTTGGTGTCCATGGGTTGTAAGGAATGCAGGGTGGTGTCCTCACCTGCAGAGATCTATGTGGCAGTTTCCTCTGTGTGGTATGAGTGTGGCTTTATTAATGTTTAACCAGGTTGCTCAGTGTGCTTACTCTGTTCACCCCATGTACACGGGTTCAGCCTCTAAAGATGTCCTCAGTGATGGAGCCATCATTCCCAGGAGGGACACTTCACTCATCCCACACGGCTGCAGTCTCTGGTGGCTCTCCGAGCTCTCTGCACTACACACAGAGCTGGGCAGCAGCATGTGACTGCTGATTTCCTTTAATCAGAGAGTACTGCTGGGGCTACAACGTCCCAATGGAATTGCATTAGAGGTTTTCTCTCTAAGTACTGTGCCTTTCAGGATTGCTTTCCAGCAGCACACTGAATGGTCTAAGTGGGGAAGGGAGCTTTAGCAAGCAGTCAGTCATCAATAGCATCCTGCTCTTAAGCCAAGGTAATGATGGCTAGTTTGAGTGTGCCTGCATTTTCCCCAAGTGTGTGCAGGTCTGCTCCCTGAATGCAGGTATGTGCCCTCATCATGTGCAGCCAAGCCAGGAGAACAGTATGTTTATAGAAAGTGTCCTTAAGAGCGATTGCCTCTTGAAGGAGTAGAGCCCATATAAGAGGAGTGGGACTGTCTCCAGCCAGCCCTGGGAGACGATGCTGAGAGCATATTGAAAAGCTGTCTTCAGCAAAAGCTTGCCAGTTTAACAACTCTGTTCACTGTTCCTATTGCACAGTGGGCTCTTTGACGCAACAGAAAGAGCTGCCTTTTTTTTTTTTTNTTTTTTTTTTTTTTTGCTTCCTCTTAAATCCGCCTGGCCAATTTAAAGCTTGTGGATATTTCTTCCCCCTCGGGGAAAGCTTATATGAGGATTTTCCTTTTTAACAGTTCATTCCGTGAAACCATTTTTTTTTCCTTGATTGCTGTTAGAAAATGTTGGAGCTGAACATAAGGCTTTCATTGCAGGTCAGTGACTGAACTCTTGACCAAAGCATTTAACATTTGAGTGTTGCTTTAGTAATCACTGTAGTTTGGGAGGAAAAAGCAAGTTAATAGGGCTGTATCGTGTGAGCCCATGTGTGCCTACTACTGGAATAGGAATCTTTTCATGTCTTCAGTGTCTGAGTTCTGCGTGGATGAATTTACAATCTTCCTTTTGTAGACAAATGTACCGAATTAGTATTTTAGTGGGAATTGAGGTAATATCACAGTTAAGTCTATATTATCTGATTCCTGAATGTCTCTACTCCCTTAAAATACAATAAGTCATACTGTGAATTTCAAATATAAAGTTCTTGTCTTTTTATTTTGCAAGGATCGTCTTTTTGAGTTTTAATATTTATTTTTTTTTACTTCTTTTCTGCACACTTTACTGGGAAGTGTGTTATTCCTGGGCACATGCTCTCTGCAGGGGAAATAGTTATTTGCTATTTTTTATTTCTTGTCTAGATTGCTATCAAGGGAACTAAGAAAAGATGTAGGCATATTGGTAATGTCTCTCTTCAAGCTGTATTTGAGGTAAGGGAATTTTTTATCCTTATCTTTGAAATTAAAATATGAAGAAGATGCAGTATTTATTTTCTTTGCAGTTACTAAGATTATCCTGTTGCTGTTTGGTTTTCTTGTCAATAAAATGTATTTATTCTTGTCACAAAACTGTTCTTTGGCTATGTGATGCTTAAAATCTTGTATTTTATTTCAATAATATCTACTACAAATCTGCATGTTCCTATCAGCTTGTGTTCTCTGGATCAATGAAAGACCATTCCTTATAATTGCTTTGGTTTTGTACTCTATGCTTATCACATTGTGTGGGAGTGGATTTTTTGCCCTGGGTGAGCAATTCTTATGCAAACTTTGTAAAACTGAGTTTCAAATTGTTTCCACTGTGAATCACTTTCCTTGTAAGAGGATGACTTTTATGGTAATGTTTAACTTGAGTAGAATTGTTTTCAAACATATATAAGGTATTTTTTGTGTATTCCTTTTTAAGAGCAGTCCAAATAAAATAGTTATTAATATCAAGCTGTTTGCTTCCCTGTCTACCTAATGTTGCTTCTTAGAGGAAGCATATAGCTTTAAAAGGTTGAATCATTATTTATGAGCATCAAAATAGCTGAAAGGTGTCACTGCAATATTCCCCAATGCAACTGCTTTGAAAATGGATTTGTGTGGGAAACCACTGTTCGTGGGTCATGATTAGTGCATAGGAATTAGAAAACACTACTTCTTGTTCATATTTCTTTTCAAACAATTTAAGAACTTGCCATTCAAGGTATGTTAATTTTTCTTTTCTGTATCAAGGTTACAGTTTTTATAATTCAAGATTTTTGATCATGCTGTAGTTTTCTCATTATTTAAATCAATCCATCTGAATATTTGGGGCATCTCTTACAAGAGGAGTCTGCAGTTTTTAAGGTAGACATGCTGTACTGCATGTCCAGAAACACTTTTGACTTAGCAAAATGTTTTAACTCTGTAATCTGTCTTGTTTGGCTCCTCACATCTCTGAAGCTGTTGGTGTTTGAATTCCATCTAATGTTAGCTTCATTCAGAAGTGTCCTTTAACAGTTTGTTGAGAGTTTTTTTACTTGGGGTGGGGTAAGGAATGATAGAGGGTAGAGTAACAAAGTTACAGTAAACTATTTTTAATGTTATAGAACAAAAATATTTACTATAAGCATTTACAATACTTAAATTCATTCTAAGGTGTTTTAAAACAACTCATTGAGGCTTAAATTTCTTTAATCAACATTACACCAAATCTTACTATTTTCCGTCTTCTTATTTTTTGGAGTTATAAATTCAAAAAAATCCTGTCAGAGTGCAAATATACACTTCATGTCTGCAACCTGAACCTGTTTTCTACTGTCAAGAGTAAAATCTCCTTTATTCCCTGTTGCTAAAGTTATCTCAAGTTGAGTGTTCCTTAAAAAAATTAAAAATAAGAAGTATAATAAACTAATGCAGCCTTTATATAACATGTTTTCTGAACCTTTTTCTGAAAAAATTAGACAGGATCTCTGATCCACCTTCACTGGCAGAGGGTGTATTGGGCTGCCCCCCTTCCCTTCTGATCTCTGGTTTGTGAGGTAGCCAGTGCTGCTTTTCAAAGACAGTCTTATTAGAACCCCACCATGATGTGTTGACATTTCTATGGACATTACTTTGCCAGAAAACATGAATGGGAAAGGAAGATAAGTGATGTGGGTGGCTTGGTGTGTTCTTTGGGATCTTGGAGTTGATGCAATATCTTTCTGGATTCCATCCTTCTTGGATTTTATGCAATATCTTTCTGGATTCCATCCCAACAGTTACTGGTACGTATTTGTTTTTCCTGATGTTTGTTGTGTCAGCTTCCTACCTAGTTGATGTAGCAGAGCTCATGTCTTTCTATATTTCTCCTTGCATGCCCTGAACTGGGTTCCTGTTACCTGGTCAACTGGGTGCTTGTTTTCTTACCCTTGTGACCTGGTCTGTGTCTTGCTGTGGCCTTAGTAAGGAAGGCTAGCTAGTTTAAACCATGCACAAGTCAAGACAGGTTAAGAGGAAATGCACTGTGAAGTTTTGTTTGTAATAGTTAAGATCAGCAATGCACTTGGAAACATTTATGAAAGATATAGACAAAAAGCATAAGGCAAAAATGCTGAATCTATTTATACCTAGCCTCTATTTTCTTTCATCCTATCCTACTGACTTGATCCTCTTTTGACAAAATTTTCTTGTTTGCATGTAGCTTACCTTTCAGGTCACATTTACTGGAAAAAGCCTGCTCAAAGCCTCCATCAGTTACTTACCCTCTGGTGAGAGAAAGCTCTGTCACACTGCATCTCTGACCACAGCAGCATACTTCAGGTCATTTTCTGATTCTTGGAGAAACTCTAATTTTTTATTCAGTTGCACTACAAAAGTTTTCAGACAGTGCAGTGTTAATCTTTCATCCCCAAACCATTTTACTTGTGTCTATCCAGGTAAGATGTCATCATTGTTAATGATTTCCTTGTTAGAGACTCACAGACGTCTTTATTAGTGTCTTGCATTCTTATATGACTGGTTAGTCAAAGCAGGAGTAAATGTCTTCACCTTCCTTTGGGACTTAGTTTTCAGAAAAAATGTCTTCATGGTGACTTGTATTCTCTACCAAGTAGTAAATTAACATATTCAGTGTTGTGCAGAGTGCTGTCTCTCTTTTGACAAGGAGACAGAAAGTTGATTGTCAGAAGATAGCAGAGAGCTGTGTGTTTTTTTGGTTTTTTTTAAGGTACCTCAGTTTTAGAGTAGCTATAGTTCTGGATTCTGTTTTCAGGTTCATCATCAACAGGTTTATGTGTTTTAGGCTAAACAGTATTATGCCCTGTTCCATGCCAATGGGAATGTTTTTAAGAGTACATTAGCATTGAACATTGTTTAACAATCATCTAGTTCCAACCTCAGTACCATAGGCAGGGGCACCTTGCACTAGATCAGGTTGCATTGCCTCGATAACAGAGAAATGTTACTCAGTCATTTGGACATGGGCATCACCCTCCTAAAGGAACAGAAGAGTGATGGAAAGATGGAAACTCTACTGAAGTTAAATCCTCAGGACTTTTTTTCCTTTTTCCTCTCCATTGTGTGTCTAACTGGTTTGGCAATTTACTGGCAAGAAGACATGGAACAATATGAACTCCAGCAACCTTGGAATAGTGTGCAGATAACCCCTGGGGATTGTTTCTACTGGAGATGGTTGAGACAGCAAGAGGTTTCTGGCTTGCTATTTCTTAAAAGAATTTTTTTTTATAGCTGAGGCTATAAATAGTTGACAATTCTTAAATTGAATAATCCCAGCTTCCTTTCCAGGATAAGAAACTGGATCAAGATTTTCAAAGCTAGAAGTCTGCAGCCCAATATGTCTATTAATAATCTGCTTATAATGTTGCTCAGATTTTGAGGCAATTCTCTTATTGTTTCTGTTTTGTGTGTGGTGAAAAGACTCGCAAGGGATTTTGCCAGTGGGCCAGTGGCAGAACCAAAAGCTGTACTTAAATGTCCTGCATTTATGGACAGAACTACTAGATTATCTGTTATTGTATAGATATATTTAGAAATTAGGATCACTTAGTTTGCAAACCAGTTGAGTGATCTCTAACTCCACCTGGTTTACTAAGAGATTATTTCTTTTAAAAGTTGGCTTAATAAAGAATTACAAGCCAAAATGTTCAAACCACAGGAGTAATTGACTATATAAAGGCCTCCCAAGCACATGGACCAAGGCAGAGACCTTCAGAGACTTTCATGTTGCCCAGACCAGTACTGACAGTCACTGGTTTGTGTTGCACTCACATCTTTTGCTGAGATATGAATGGTGAAAGGTAAGGAGATATTATGTCACCTGTGCTGCTATTTCTGCTACCAAGGTGGTACTTCAACTACATCTGGGGGGGGGCAGGACATTTCAGTCTTAAAAGTAGGATTTTAGTACTTTTATAATTTTAAGATTTTTTTTCCAGCATTTTCCCTATGAATTGATTTCATAGGAGGTAGTTATGACAGTGCTGGCCGTGATCATAACAGAATTAGACAGAGCTACATGTGACAGGGACCAATGGTAATCACTCAGGGAACCAAGTGGCTTCCAGTTTTGAAGGGTGCATTGGGCTCATTTTTATTTTTTAGCTTTTGTAGCCAGTCACCCAACCCCTGATAGTGCAGTTAGATTTCAACCTGCCCAGACCAGAGTATGTCCATATTTGAGTTCTTTGCTTTCATGTATACTACAACTGATATTTTCATTAACATTTAGAATGACCACATAGGTACCAACTTCCTTCACAGAAGGAAACTTTGAGTTTTATTAATTTTGAAAGGAGAAGCTTTACTTCAAATAGTCTTTCCCATGTGTGCTTTCAATGTGGAGCCAGTATTTTAGAAAAGCATTCCTCTTTAGTTAGAGTAGTCTGAAAATATAGGTGGCAGTTTTGAAACACCCTTTGTACAGGAAACTTCGTATTATTTTATTTGTGAGAAGGTGTAGCCTCTTGATTTCAGGGAAGAAATTTTAAATAAACTTTGGGAAAACTTGTAAAAAGCTACTAGCAAAATATACAGTGGTGTGTATTGTGAATCATGTTACCTGCACTGTTTGGGTTTTTTTCATCATATTTTTAAGTAAAAAAACTATCTGAAGGGAATATGTAACACATCATAATGTTACCTCTAATCCTAGCAAATTTAAACAGAAATATTTTGGATTAATGAACTTACTGTGAAAGTAGCAGTTGCTAGCTTAGAAACTGATACAGAGATTTGTTTGGGCCACAGTGATAGAAAACATGCCACTGACTTTTCAATTTACAGGATAGTGTAAGGTGATTTTTTGAGATAAAATTCAGTGGTGAAGTTTTCTGATGCTTAATTGAGCCATGTATATAAATTTATGAATTAATAAGCTATTCCAAAAATATAGCGGCTTTCTCTGAAAATTGTTCAGGAAATGAAAAGCACTTATGTAATGTTAAAGGAATGAAAGGAAAATTTCTTAGCATTAGAGAAAGGAAAATAAAGCTTCACTCTAAAATCCTTAGGAACTAACTACACTAAGAAACTAGATCTCTGCAAATGTAAGGAACATGCAAAACTGTTTCAAGAGCGCTTCTCAAAACCTCTTAAAAGTATTGTCATGTATTGGTAGCTCTAGTTTTCAGATGGGGACAAAAAAAATGTTTAGAATTCTATGTGCATGGATGTACGCATTTGTCCAGTGTGGTTTAGACTTCATTTTTCTTCCTTGCTATTGGATCTGCCTTTTGCTATGATAGCCAGGGAGAAGCAGCTGAAGAAGGTTGCTGTTAACACACCATGTTTGCCAGCAATTCCAGGGCATGGCAGGGGAGACAGCACTATATGGAGCGCCTGGATGTGACATGTATTCCAGCTGCAGGAGTATGTGGGAAGCAGAGCACTTCAATTTCACCAAAGCACCTCTTATACTGCAGTGCTGGCTCTTCCTGGTTAGCACAGGTGGGCAAGTGAGCCATGTCCAAGGAAAACGTAAGCTTGTTTTAGAGATTTTATAGATGTATGTGACAGAGTTTTTCCAGTAAATTCAGCGCTGTAATTTTCTTACTTTCTTTGCAGTCCATCTGCTTGAGTTGGTGAAAACAGGCTCATCTGGTGCTAAAGCTTTTTGGTTTTTGTAGGGTACTTGTCCATTTCTCATACTCTGATATGAGAATCTTTTGGGCTGTTAAATACTACTAAGGTCAAAGCTTCAGAGCCCAAGTAAAAAAAAACCTTGTCTGGCATCTACTTAATAATCTTACAAAACTATTAAACATCAAGAGGAAAGAGACACAAAGGTGTAGATTAGAGTTATGAATTAGGATTTAAAATAAAATCTCAGATTTACCTCTTTCCTAGGAGAAAAGAGCCTGTAAAACACATTTGAAAAGGCTTTGCATCTCTGTTGGAACCCTCTGGCATTTTACTGAAGTAACCTTCATTTGTTTTCTAACCTCTATCACTGATATCAAGGATTTTTCACTTGATAATAGTACAGTATGATTTCACTTTCATGCAGCTCCAGCATGCCCTTTATGTGGGTCACATATTCCTTGTCCTCCTCTATATTTGTCTAGGATTTCCAATTATTTCCATATTCATGCAGCTCAGTCACTACACAGCCAATTGAAACAGGCAGGCTGCTCAATGTCTTTTCCACTCCAGGAGTAATTTGATCAGGGAGTGACTGCATTATTTTTTCAGAGAGCTGAGCTGCGCCTGCCAGGTGATCTGCAGCGGAGAACACCATCACCATCATTATTAAAAGGCTTAGACATTCCGTGCCATTTGTGCTTCTGCGACTTGTAGTGCAGCTAACGGTACCGTCCTGATGTTTTCTCTCATATGCATGATTCAAATGTACTCAGTTAAAGGAGGTAGAAAAGAGGATGGATGAATCAGGGGACTGTATTTATGCTGTATGAGATTGAGTTTCGAAGATGTTGGGTCCTGCGAGATCCTTCATTGCTGCCGTGTTTGTTTTACAGAGGTGCTGGTACTCACAGAGCAGATTAGGTTTATTTCTTTAGTTTCCCTCTGAAGTTGCATCCTAGAGTAAAAAATCTTACGTGGAATTTTGATATTGGTACATTCCCACAAAAAGTATTTCAACTTGCATAAAGTTGCAAAGGAGAGATTTGGCTGTGAGGGAAAAGTCATCAGGGAGTCCTTGCATTTATTATGATCTTCATCTGGGCTGATTAATGTGCTCAGACAACCAGAGGGAATAAGTAAGCCTTGGCTGTCACAGGTACCTTAGATCCATGGGAATTTCCTTCCACTGAGAAGAGCTAAATGGATGTCCCTTGCTATCAAAGGGAGTCCAACAGAAGGGTAAGCTCTTTTCCAGAGTTACCAAGGAAAGAGAAGGTGTGGGTGAGGCAGATCACAGGGCTCTGGTGTCATAAATAGCTTTGTTGTGTCAATGTCTTGCTGCTGGGGACTATAATTTAGATGAACATCAGGTACAGGTGACAACTGCATTTTTTTATTATTATTTTTTGAGTCCCTGGGCTGGATTACAAGCTTGTGGGCATGATTTCATGCTGGAGGAATGGCACAGGTGAGGTGACCATCGCCTTTGCCACTGCAAAACTGTCCTGAGGTCCCCTTCTAACCTGGTATTCTGTGATTATATGATTTCTCAGTAAGACTTTTCTGCTGCTTCTTTTAGGAGTTGTGTTTTCAGTTTTATATTGTCTTTCAAAAAAATAGAAATTGAAAAAAAAATCTATGGATTCAAATAATTAGAGTCAAATTGTGTCCACAGCTCCTCTCACCTGAGTATGCACCATCATTAAGGTGACTGGTAATAAAATCATCTGACTCTTAGAGAAGCCTGTCTTACTGAAACTTGAATCTTTACAGTGGCATGTTAAAAGCTTTTATGTAGGTCTAGACTTCTTTAGTTTCTTTTTTCCTCACTGCAGCTGCCATGGGCATCTCCAGTCTGAGCACATTTCTCCCCTCTTATTTGAAATAACTAGACATTTTCCAATTAATATCTATGATAATGTACCCACAGAGAGGGAAAAAGCCCCACCTTCTAGAGGTGATATTATGATCTAGAGGTGAATTCTGATATTTCACCTTGAGATTTTTGGAGAAGTGGTATTCAGCATATTAATAATGATGCTAACTCCTACACTGCTGAGGTTGAATCTGGATTGTCCAGTTCTAGCTGCATGTCAGTTCAACATCTTGTTAAGCTTCCTTGACTGGGTTTGCATGATAGTCAGTGAAGAGAAGCCACAGCAAGTGATTTCATCTTAAGTATATATCCACTTCTGCTTATTTTAATCATCTTATCTAAATGCATAATACAGTGGGCATCATCATTATTGTCTTTGCTACAGCTGGGAATATCAGGAAGAAGACAGGGAAATGCACGGAATCATTTTACCTTCAGGAAAGAGACTTGGCTTGTGTATGCTGCTGCTCAGTCCTATAACATTGTGACATATAAATCTGTCATCTAGGAATTGGTCAGGACTACCTTCCAGACCAGTTCTGGACTCTTTTGCCTTTTGAAAGATATTGGACCCTGCACATGGTGACCTAGAAAGTACAGCAGTGTTTTGGAAAGTTCTGATGTGCTGCATGCTGGTCACCTCAATCCACTGAGAGCTTTTGCTCTTCCTTACAGTGTCCTTTTGTTTTTACTTCCATGGCCTTTCTTTAAGAGAGAACTTATTTCCCTGTGTGAAGGCTGTAGTGTACTTTTGCCTGCTGAATGATACAATTTCTGAGCTGTTGCTCCTCAGCTTATGGTACACAAGTCCTAGTAAACTTTTGGTCTTTCTCATCAAACTGATGTGTATGGTCAGTAGCAGTTCAAGGCAAACATTTCAGATCTCTTAGGACTGAAACAACAAAGCATTGAAGTGTGGTTTTGATATGAGGTGAGTAAAGTAGGCAAGAACTATTCACAACCCTTTACTGACACTTTTGATATTCCACAGGGCAATTTCCATTCATGCCTATTTTTTTGGCTAAATATTTATTTGTTTTCCTTGGATATTACATATTTTTCTTTATTTTGATCTCTTTTAGATTTTTTATCATCTTTCATCTTGCTGATGATCCAGATTAAAATGAAGAATTCACTTGCATTCCTCAAGATTTTATCATGGTAGAGAAGAATTTCTAAATTGCCTTGTTGATTTTCAGTTCAGAAAGCAACTATGACATGAAAACTTATCAGTAGAAAAGATTTGTTGCAATTCGCAGAGGAATAAAAAACAGCTGATGTCTCTGTGTTGTGATACGTAAGTCAAAATTAAGGCCTGGGTCTGCATTTGATTCCACATAAGGTGCAGCTAGAATTGGATTTTTGACAGTCTCCCAAGCTAAAACTGATATGGATCTGCCTTTGTTTTCACAAGTTCCCAAAATAGCTGTTTTAAATTAATCCAGAGAAGGCTGAGGTGATACAGGAGGCAACACAGAAATGAAAACTTCTGTCTTGCCCCGTGTATTATTCATCAAGCCTATCATACCAAACTGGGCTGCAGTATCAGCACTCTGATATATTGACACTGTTGTCAATACTGGACTTTTGTGTTCTCTTCTATTGGATAATCCTATTTAATGCCCAGAAATTCAATTTATACTGAAATATGGTAGGTCCCGTTAATTGAATTTTGACTCCTGCTGAGGCAAGACAGCAATTGTATGTTGTGATTATGTTTCTGCCTTTTTGGTGCTTCATACTTTGTGTTCTCATACCTGTCTCCAGAACACAGTCTCATATGCTGAATATGTGCTTTGGTCCAAGTTTTCACCAAGTGGACTGGCTCCCTCTTAGGCTGGCCTGAATCACAATGTACTCACCACAATAACTTTCATCTTTCCTCAGGAATTTCAGTATGTGCAGTCCTGGCAGTCCTGTACTTGGTGTCTCTTTCCAGGGTTCATTTGATTTCTCCTATTTTTTCCTCTGCCTTCATGTCTGATTAGTTTGGTACAGCGTACATAACTGTATTGTGATGCTAACTGCATTATCTCTGAGTAATCCAAGGCATATAATCCATGACATTTGATTTTCAGTGGAATAGTAACTGGGGAAGAGGTCTGGTTTGTCTTCACAAATATATTCAGATGCAACTTATATTGTCATACATCATTTGTGCAACGATAGGCTGCAAAGCTTCTGAAAGATGGAAAATAATAATCAATTCCTATGAAGTGATGTTGGGGTGCTTGGCAAGCAGAGCAGGTATGTGCCATGGACCTGAACTTCCACATGGTGGAAGGAAACACAGTGAGGCTGACAGAGATTAAAGAAGTAACACTGATAATCTATAAGCAACTGGAAAGTTCCTCTTCAGTTTCTGCAGAGGAATCTGGGTTCAAGCTTTTTAGGGATGTTTATTGTTCTCTGTCCCAGGAGCTCCATTAGAGTCCAGAGTGCTGAGCTGAGGTGTGCTTTTGGTCAGAGAGCAAGTGCAAATTTATGCCAGAAATTTCCTCAGAAAATCATTATTCCATATGGCTGGTGGGAGATATCTAGGCTATGTTTTGACCTTATATTTCAGGCTCTGTAGCTGTTCACCATGGTAATGGGAACATAAATGGGAAAATGCTGGTCATAAATAAGCACTGGTACCTTTGATTCAACTGCATCACAGGACAGGTGACTAGGAATGTCTGAAGTGCAGAGCTGTGGGCCTGGGGAGGGAGGCAGAAAGCCAGATAGCAACACCTGCCTAGGATCAGAGAGAAGGACTAAGCTTTCTAAGATGAAGATGTGGGGATGTGTCTTTTCTGACACTTTTATTTTTTTTTCCCGCCGTGATTTATTAAGTTCCAGTAAACAAATAAAATATGTTCTCTTTCTGATGTAGCTTGGCTGAGTCACTACATTTCGTAACAGTCAGAGGTGCCCAGAAAGTTTGTTGTAGCTGGATTCAGGCCCATTGGGCTTGCTCAGAAAAATACACTTGGTGGAAAGAGGAGTGTTAAGAGCTTTCTAACCCAGCCTGCCTTTGGGAAGAACAAAAGCTGGTAGAGGCTGCACAGGGAAAATAAGAGAGCAAATTAAGGGTCCCTGAGCACACATCACTCCTTCCTGAGAAGAGGTGTGGTTCTTGTCCAGGCCCTGCTGAGCTCTCTAAGGCTCTCCTGATATTCTCTGCAGATATGTGTGGCTCGAACATGTGGGGAACTTTGTTGTTTTGTTGGGGTTTTTTTCCCAAACACATTTCAGAATCCAGGCCAGCTGCTACAACTTCTTCCCTTCAGGAAAACCACTTCAAATTATGTTGAGGTTTTGAGGCCCTTTGTAGCTGCAAACCTAGCGACAGCCAATTTTCTCACATTACAATGTTATTTTAGCAACATAGTAATTCTAAGTAGCTCCACAAATGCCCTCATCTTTTGTCTCCATTTGTTAACTCCTCACTTCTTTCTTCCAAACATGTTTTTCCATCCCTTCAGCAAAGCAAAGTGAGTCCTGTGCTCCAACAAGAGTATATCCATGCTGATGGAGGAGACTGGAGGAATGCTTGAGGGCAACACAATCCACAATTTAACCCAGTCCTTTCTGATTCACAGGATGAAGGTTTCAGGTTTAAGCAGGGTGTTTGTGTTTTCACAACCATATGGCTTCTTTGCATGCATGTGGTCTGAGCATTGAGCATCAGCAGTCAGAGCCTGCAAACAGCCTGATGCATTAGGAAATCTAGACTGTGCTGGTTGTTTACTTTGAGTATAAATGTAATCTTGGCAAGTGATCTCCTGTCTTGCATACATAAAATTTGTAAGTTGATTGCTGAGCTTAAATGGCATAGGCTGGGTAATGAATTTTAAAGTTTGCATTTCTATTCTCTAGTGACCTTGTGCACATGACATGAAGGTGCAAAGCCCCCCTGAAGCTCCTGTCAGATATTCAGTCACAGTGTATGTGCTGAGCTAGTCAGATGGATTTGACATTTTGATATTGACTAGATGAACTAAGGATTAAAAAAAATATTACTGTAATTTTCAATGAAGTCAGGGCATGGACTAGCCTAAGTGATGGCTCTGGTCAGATGGTCTACTTGCAATGTTCATTAATAGCAGTTACTACTACTGTACTGATGTTTTGGACTGAGAAAATGCTTTATATAGAACCAGTACCAGTTGACATTCAGCAGATAATACTGTTCTACACCTTGAAAAGGACACCCTTTTTTTTCCTTTAAAATGAAACTAAAAGTCCCACAATAATTCATTATGACCTTGGTAATAATTTAATTTTTCCATTTAGGTGATACATAGATGCTATTTGCATTTTTTTTCTTCCAAGTAATTTGGGAAATAAGACAAACCCAAAGTGTCCTGATCCCCAATCACAATGGCTTTCCAGAATAAAAGCAAAAATTGTTGAGAACATGCCCTCTTATAAGGGGGAAAGTAGCAAAAGTTAACTAAATGTATCCAGCTATAAGGCTCTAAAACAATTTTCATGCGATGTCTGCACCTTTGAAATCTACCAAGGATGCATAACATCAGATGTGTGAAAAGGTTTGCTTTCCATCACTACAGCTGATTTGCTTTCAGCAGGAAAATACAATTTGTCAATTCTTTCTCATTTGATTTCTTGGTAGTTACTAAAGTCAACTGTTTGACTTCCTCATGTTATCTGACAAGTATTGATAAACTGTAGTGTCAGTGTTCCTGATGTTATGTTCCTTTGAATACATAGTATTTTGTCGATGGCACAGGCATGTCTTGACAGTTTTCAGTTACAGTAGAATTAGTATTACACCTTACAAATGTTCCTTTTCTAATATCATGTCATCATCACCTTAATTCCTTGTTGAACTTCCCTTTTTTCAAGGTAAAAAAATTTAGTGACCATCCCAGTAATATCCTTTTTTGTGAGATTTTTTTGGTTTTGCTTACATATTTCCATATCTCTCTAATGAAATGCAAAGCTGAGCTGCACTTTCACAGGGAACCATCTCCTTTTAGCATCTGCTTCAAGTCGTCTGTGTACTGTTTTAGTTGTGTGAGAAACCTTATCTAGATATCTCACTGCTGCCCTGGTGAAAAAAAGCAGTGTGTCCTTTGGAAAGCCTTCTCAGTGTTCCCAGGAATGGATGCAGTGTTTCCAGCTGAGACTGACCAGGTGTTTATTACACCAGGAAACAGCCATGCCAGGGTCTTTGAAATGATGCACTTCTGGTGCAGAATGTATTTAAACTGTACAACTGGGCTGTCTTCTGGTATAGAATGTATTTAAACTGTACAACTGGGCTGTCTTCTGCAGGTGTGGTGGAAGCATTTTCTCATCATTTTGTGATTTTTTTTTCTGGTCATCTTTGCAGACTGAAGTGGATCACACCTGAAAGCTGACCTGTCTAATGAGTATAGCCTGCATCTTGCAGAGTGCTGAAGGGTGGGTTTGAGCTGAGGGATGGCTGTGTTTTGTCAGTGCTTTGGAGCATGAGCTGTTGAACTTTATTTCTTTGCAGGCCATAAAATGTGCTGCTAACAAATGCTCTCTTGCCTGATTCTCTAGTGCAGTGTGTATTCAGAAAAAGGCACTTAGACTGAGCTCTGAAAAAGGAGGCTGACTAAAAGAAAGTTTTCCCACCCGTTACATTTGCCCCCTTTGGCTGGACACCAGGGACCCATATCTAGAGGGACTTCCACGTGCAGTTCAGCATCAGAGGAAGCCACTTCTCAGCTGCTCCTCTTGTCTCTCTTCAGGCTGGGAATCTTTTTCTGCTTGTGGTAATGGATAGAGAAGGCCCAACCTATAACTGCAGCCTGGGGGGTTTGCGTGTAGCTGCACTCCTTAAACTGCAGTTTTCAGCTCATAAAGGAGAATGTGCTTGGAGGGAGTAAATTTCATGGGGCATCTCTTCTGGAAGTCCAGAAGGAGTGTGTAGAGCCTCCATCCAGCAAAGGGTGCACACATCAAAATAGTCATCCTGAGGGAGTGCCCTTGTTAAAAGAAGGAAGTGCAAAATGATGCCATGAGATCACAGCAGGGGTATTTACCTCACATTTGCTCCTCAAATTCCTCCTAGTGCTCCTGTGTGACAGACTCATGTGAAATTCCAGGTCTGCCAACAGATGAGGAACCTTGCTGTGTAGCTGCAATATGTGCACAGTATTTAGTTTTATACTCCTGATTTTAAAGGCTAGATGAGATTACAAAGTTCTAATTTGAAGGTATTTATCATTTTTTTACCCCTTTTCCTTTGGGCTGGAGTCATAGTTTGTACCATATTTAAGGTTCCCAGGCTGATTGCCAGGATGAATGCATCATTTCAGTAGATCAGCCAAGCTGATTCTGCCAGGGCCTCTGAAGTGGCCTGCACATCTGTTAGGGAGAAAGAAAAAGCTGTGGGCCACCATCTGGTATGTGATGCCTTGCTGTCATAACAGATTCATTGAGGGGCCAACTTGACCTGACTTCCACTGTGCAAAGTGGAAACAAAGAACACAATTGTTCTGGAAAGGCTTGCTGTGGGGAGATAGAAAAATGGGTAGGAAAAAACCCTAGAGAATATTCAAGGAATGATAGGAAGTTGTGTAGCTTTCATCTGGAGTAGACCCCACTGCCTGGGAGCCTGGACATTCCGAAGGGAATGCAGCAAGGACCCATGTAAAGCAGTTGGCTCTAAGGTCGCTGATAGTGATGGCAATATTTGCCTCTGGAAGCTGGGATTAAATTGCTTTATTTCTTTACCCATCTGTTTGAAATAGCTTCTTACCATCTTTCATCCACAAATTACTTTTATATTGACATACCACATTTTGCTGTTCTAAGAGCTTCTCAAAGGCTTGCTATTTTTAGACTTGTAATAATGGATGTGTGCATGACTCCTCAGCTGGCAACCAGCTTGTTAACTCAGACTGGTGCCTGGTTCTCGCATCTTTTTATATTTTGAGTCAACTGTACCTTTTGAGGTAGAACATCTGAAATAGAGCAGAGGTAGGTGTATAAAACCAAAGGGGAGGCCAAGAACATCTGATTTTCATTATATTCTTTACCTTTTGTGCTGAGTGCATCTTGGGTGTGTTGGACTTGCTGGAGGTACACTGAACTATTGCACTGTACAGGTTGGGTGATGTCTTGTAATCCCGTAAAAGTAACTGAAGTTAGAAATAAAATGAATAAACAGAAGGACACTAGATAAGTCTTACAGGGGGAGTGTCAGTGTGTAAAAGCTCTAAGGAGGGTTTCGACTCCCTGGTATGTTACCTTAGTTAAGTTATGGTTTTCTGCAGTAATGAACACATTGCAATTATGTAAAATAAGTTAATTGGCATTGTGTGATGATGGCTTTTCAGTGAAATAATCATGTGGACCAGGGGGTCTGGGGGAGCAATTGCTCCAGCCACCCATAGACAACTGACAGACTAGGTGGTTAAGTTACCCAGGTAAATTCCCTGGGCTCCCATCAGGAATGTGGGTAGATGGAGTCCAGGAGACAATTCAGGAGGTAAGTGCAGGATCCTGCCCTTAGGTAATGTAATAAATGAGATCTCTCAGCATGCATGTCTCTTACAGTGAGCAAGGCAGAGTTCTGCCTATGACTGTCTGTAAGATAATCATGTTCTTTGAACTTTCCAGTTATTTACATATAATACACTTTTCTTTGTCCTTTTTGATTGCAGCTTAATAGATCAGGTGAAGTACTGATCAAGAAGAGTAGCTACTGATAGTGGTTGTCCTCTTTCAGAGGCAGCTAATAGCAGTACCTAAACATGTAGTAACATGTGGCTTCTCTGACAAGGAGATGGAAAAATACCAATTTTGAAGCAAAGGAAGTCAAAATCATGGTAAAAATCCAGAGGATTAATGAAGAAAAGTAACATTTCCCAAACAGAAGAATTGTTTCTTGTGCATATCTGGTACAAAATACAATTGCTTAGGGAATAAATTGAACACCAAAATCACAAACTTATGCTTAGGGAGTAGATTGATCATCAAAATCACAAACATTAATAATATTTCTTTGCTACACAAGATCTTTTTTCACCTTCCAAAGCAGTTGGTATCCTCAACAAGATGCAATGTAAACCATTACATAGGTGGCTGATGTCATCTGCTCTATCAGGCATTTTTTCTTATCTATATTTTTCTTTAAGAACATGGGGATTTCCCACAGCTTCTTCAGTTTCACAGAGTTTTTGTCGCGCTTTCAATGCAAAGTTTGCTGTCAAGGGTACGTGCCACAGGAGAGAATTAAATCTCCCCAATCCGCAGTGCATGCACTAACTTAGTCCTTAAAATTTCTCCCTCTGTGTGAGTTTTGTTTAAACCAGGTATGACTTTTTATCACGTGGTTTTTATCCACATCCACATGCTGACACCATTTGCTCATATTTCATTCTTTCCTGCAGGAATTTTCAGCTGCTGTTTTCCAACTAACATGTTCCACCAACAGTTACTTTCCTTCCTCTTTTAGACAAAAGGCTGTTAAATTCTCTTGATGTTTGTCCTTAAGATGCCAGTCCTGGAAAACTCTGCCTGTTATTTTGACTGCAGTTGGAAAAAGGAGATGTTTTTACATCCATACAAGAATTTTCTTTTAGGATTTTTCTTTAGGGACTAATGAACTATTTGTAGTGAAACATTTCACTGCTGTTTCTAACAGCCCTTGTTGGACCCTTGTTCCATGATAATAGAACAACTAAAGGAAAGAAAGTAGTGGAGATGTAAGGAGTTAAACTGAGTTAAGCTGCCACGAGTTGGTGCTGAAAATGGTATGATTTTAGTATTCCACAGAGAACTGGATTAAAAGGAGGGAAAGGGAGAAAACGGTAAAGGCACAGCAGCAATTTATTCTTTTTGTTTCATTAGCTTACATAGCTGTGCCAGCATACATCCTAGCCAATCTTTGTTAAAATAAAAATAATGCTGTCATTTGCAGACAAGTTTCCATGTGGAGAGAAACAAAGACTCAGTAGCATGAAGCTTCATCTCATAAGGAAATTTCTTTTCTTTAAGTATTCTGGTAGGCTCTGGTATTACACTTTTTTCCCTAGTCCTGTTTTCGGAAAAATGTTGCATGTAAGGAACAAGGATAAGCAGAAAACTGTTTTCTTTAAAAAAAAATAAAATGATAATAAAAAAATCCATCCTTAAAAAAAAATGTTTGCATCAACTTTGATACAAAGTTACATCAAACCAAGTCAGATACTTTTGTGGTACAATGAGGAAAAATGCTACAGAGCAAGATCATGTTGTGCACATTATTTCATAACTTCACATGAAATAGCTTTGCTTCTGATTGAAGCCTGAAGTTCTTTCAAGGGACAGGCTCTTTGGAACTTTTCAGGAAATGCTGAGCTGACTGCAGGGCATACTTCTGTTTAACAAAAGGGGAAAAAAGGATAGCTTTTGTTTGTAATGGAAGCTGGCTTTACTTATGTCCTCAGTGAGCTCTGTGTTAGAAAACGAGGATGCCTCTTGTGTGAACTGTTAACAATTAATGTGTTTCTAGCTGAATGACTATGTTTAATAGCTATTGACAACATGCAATAACTGCAATTAAAATGTCCTTGATAAACTACAGTTTTAATCCCAGGTATCAATAGAGTCAATGAGGGAAACCCAGATACCAACTGAGCTAATAGGACCAATGAGAAATTATGTTTAGGGCTGTCATTTGGTGTATCAGAGAGCTGTAAAATAGAATATCAGACTTCTTGTTTGAATTGAGGTATCTTATAAAGAAACTGAAAGATAGATTTCATTTTCAATGTGATTTGAGATCAAAGAGATGAAAACTTAACCAAAGTAACTGTGAGCAGGTCTCATTTACACTTGAAAATGTGGCTTGGTTTACCTAACTAAAGGATATAGAAATGTGATGACATTTTTCATAAAATTAAAAGAATATTTTTTCTTACAGCCATTTGACCAAAAGCAGTTTTCTGTGGACCTGTGTGCATTTTGTCACCTTCAAAGATACAAAAACTGAGAGCTGGTGGAAATTTGAAGCGCTGTGATTTGTTACATTAAAACAAAGTAGGCATTTTGAGCCTATTGAAATATTTCATTTAAAAATAAATCTATATAAATGATAAAAGATCATACAATAATAAACATCTTTCAACATTCTGTTGAAATCAATTGACCTGAATGAAAGTTTGTAGATAGCTGTGTTTTGCAAGATAGTTCTTTAATTTTTGGTTGTCTTCAGGTTTGGGGGTTTTTTCATTTCTTTTTGGAAGAAGAATTTCATGGTCAAGTGGATAGAAGACTGTAAAATATTAAATATAAGAAAGCCTCCCTTTCTTTTCACCTCTGCCTAGACCTTTTCTGCAGAGGCTTTGCTGTGATTTATCTTTTCAAGTTCCCAGAGTGAAGAATTAGTTAGTTTAATGATGAAGTCAGTGAGATTCAAGTGTTATGTGAGCCCCAAATAAAATAAAATTTTTAAAAAAATGAAAAAGATATTTGGAAACTTTTTCTAGAAAGAGAAAAACTGTTTTACTGGGATAACTGAAAGAGCTTGGGCTTTCCAAAGAATTGCCAGGAGATTGTTTCCTGGTATATCAAGGAAATGCTGGGTCTTTGACCAAAGCCACATATCAAAACAGTGGTGATGAACTAAAGGAGACCTTGTGGCGTGCTGTTTCCAAGTAAGCACTAACCTGGAGGAGGAAGGAAATGGGGGCTGAATCAGGGGCCTCTTCCTGTCGATCAGTGCAGACCAGACTGACAGGGAAATGCACATCAGTGGAGCTTGGGGGTTGGTACATGAGGCGTGAGAGCTGTTAATGCTGCATGTGTTGGAGTTCTGTGTGGAGCCTGGGTAGCTTCTCTAACACTGAAACAGTATTTTCTGGCTTCCTGATTATTGGTTTGTAGCCTGAAACTTCATTTTCTCCTGTAAGGTAAACCACAGATGAAAAGTAGTCTTGGTCAGCAAAATTAGTCCCTGTCCTACTAATTCTTGCTCAGCTTAGATAACCTACCTAATCCTTAACACCTTGACTACCAAAATGTTTTTGCTTTTTTTTTCTGTTGTCTCCTTAGCTCTTATTTTATTTAAAACTGTGTATTGATACCACAGTACCCAGAAAATTTAATTTCAAGTACAAGGAACTCAAAATTTAGAGCTCTGCATTGCGATAAGAATATAACATTGACTTTGTGGGAGCCAGGTGTCTGTTCTCAGTTCCCACATGCTGGACTCAGGAGGGAGGAAACCTCTTCCCCTGCCAATTCTGCTGGAGTTAATGAAGTTCAAGTCCACATCTAGCTTTGTACAGAGCATTCTAGCTGTACCAGGGATTTCTGGCAAGGAGATGAAGACATAATCTCCAGGTCAGGCTGGACTGTTCAAACATCTTAAAACTCTACTGCTGCCTTACAGGGATGTTATAGGATAGATACCTCCAGTCACTGTTGCTGTACTTTATCACCTCACAGACTTTCTCAAATCAAGGGGCTCTCACTGCACGGTGCACTTGTAGCTGAAGGGCTGGACTGGCAGCTAAACATGTGGAGGGTTCTACAGCCTTGACTAAAGAAGTACTTGTTAAATATTGGAAGAGACACAAACTGCTTTCTACCCTGCAGCTCAGCCTAACTAGGCTTTCCTGTTTCTGAACACAACTTAGCCATACGTGTTTTTGCATTTTTATCAATGGATAAATGATGCTTTTGCCTAATTGATATGTGCTAAACCTTTCCTGATTCATAGGCTACATCACAGGTGTGCATTTTCAGAAAGTCTGGCTGTGGTATGTACATCTGGCAGAATCCTTGGGGTTCCTCACATAAAGTGACATTAATATGAATCTTTGTGCAAGAAAATGTTTTAAGTAACAGTCATGAAGAGATATGTCTAAACCAACAAGCATTCACAAACTGTCCCCACATAGGTGTAGATCTCTTCAATTTTACAGGCCTTGCTGCTGCTGACCTGAGTTACTTCCATAAAGCTGTGGTCATCTTCACTCTTAAAAGGAATGACTGTTCATTCTTGTGGTGGCAGTCAGTTTTCTTTTGCTTGTGTAAATCACTGAGGGTGCACGTGTAAACATTTCCAAGTGAAATAACAGCATTTTTTCCCATGTCCAGAATTATATGGATAAGCAAAATTTATCCCATTATTTGTTTTAATCAGGAAATACTAAAGGATTTTGTGTTTTATCCTTATTACTCTGATTCTGAGATATTTCAGAAGCTGGTTTAAATTAGTGTTAGGTTAAAGCTGAGTTAGTCTATCTGGAAACTCTCTACATGCAGAGATATTGTTGAATTAGATCTTAAAATGAAGTAAATTAGAGTAGCATTATTCAGCTGTTCTCTGGCTGCAGCTTGTCCTTGTTTTGTTAGCTAATTTCCTACAAAAAGAAACTGTTCTCAGCATGCTACTATATTAGATGTTGTACAGGGCTCTTGCAGCATCATGTGATTGGAGAGAAAATGCTCCTCTTTTACACATCTACAAAAGAGATGGTACTCACCTAAATGGAATTAAAGTAACAGTCATGTTCAGAAGATGCTGATCTTCCAGCTAAATTGGATGTCTCAGCTGTCCAGCCCTACCATCAATTTTTAGTTCTGGAAACTACGATGGTTTGCTAATTTGCTCTTAAAAGACCAGGCTGAACTCTAGCTTAACTCAAAAGCGTATTTTTCATCTCCATTTTGGCAAAGTTCAAAACATTTTTGGAGCAACTGAATTCCTAAAACTCCAGACCAAAGCCTGGTAATAAGAAATGGACTTTTAGAGAAAAGCCTTGTTCTTTCTTTCTTACAGTAGCATGGAAATGGTCTTTGTGAGTCACAGCATCTCTGCAGCAGCAGTGCATGCTTGTCATCTCTTCTCTATATTTTCTCTTTGAAGCCTGACAAGGCATGCATCTGTCATGTCCTTACTGGAGGAGGGACAGAGTGGTGGAAACTCACAGGAAAGTCCCGTGAAGGCTTTTGGAAGTGCCCTATAGTACCCCAAGCTAACAGTTGCACAGAGGATGTGCAGGTTGCACATCTATAGCAGAGAAGGGTGCTGTGTTTTTGCTTGTAAAGTGGAAATCTGACTGCCTCGTACAAAAAATAGCATTCCTGATAAAGACCCTTGCAATGGCTGGGTATTCATCTCTAGAAAATTGCCAAATCTTGCGCAAATAACATTGTTCTGGGGCAGAGAAAGTTTTAGGAGTGTTGTTGCAGCAACTTGAAGTAATGGGGTTTTTGTCAGAAAAAAACAATGGTTTTTGTGTGTGGAGATAATTGTAGGTGTTACACTGGTTCTTTTCAGTTGTAGTTAGAACTGAATTACTGTTTAACCTCTGTGCTTTTTTTACTTTAAAACTAGTTTAATTAACAGTGGAGAAAAGAAAGGAACTGCGCTTTCACTCGTGTGTGTGTTGATAATTGATAATTGACATTGATAACCCCCTCCCCAGAATAGGTATGCACTGGGAGGACAAAGGGACCTCAATACTCCTATGGAGTGCTTCATTTAAAGCAGAAATAATGATACTATACAAGAAGTAATTATTACTGGATCTCTACTGTAACAGTAATAGTGGCTACTGTAAAATTTGAAACAACTCTGGCATGTTTACTGCATGATAACAGAAGGCTTTCAGAGTAATCTTGATTTCTGTTCTGGACTGTCTTTGGGAAAGTTGCCTTCATGAGCAGTGAGACCACATGTAAGTAGATGATCTAACACAAGTACACTTGGACTTCAAAATTCAGCTAAAATGGCACGGCAGATAAAGTCACTGCTTTACCCTGATAAGAGGAGCCCAATTATATTAGGAGAAATGGGGTCCAGTTACTAACAAAGGCAAAAGTTAGGACTTCTGCGCTGGTTTTGGAGTTTCCAGAGTGAGAAGTCTATAGCAGCAGAAGTCTATCTGGAATGTAAGCTGCTTCTTGAATGAAGCAGCTACTTCTCAGTTCCCTCACAAGAGGAAAATACCCTATTTCCAGACCTGTTAAAGTTTGGATGGTTTCTTCTTTTGAAGTCAGCTTGTAACAGTTGTTGTATTGTATTGTATTGTATTCTAACAGTTGTTGCAAGATGATCAGACTGTAACTGTTATTTACAGAAGGAAACAGTGTGGGCAGAGTTAGATGTTGAGAATTACCAAGAGAACATGTGACAATGTAAGATTTTCTGTTGAAGATGACTCTGGAATCAAAGATTAGAAAATGAAGAATTTTACAGTAACTTGTCTACTGTCTTTAACTATGAGCATTTAGCTTATACTATTTCTTATAATCCTTTATTTGGACTGAAGATTGGAAACCAGACGTTAAGACTTCGAGTGGTTTGTTTGTGATGTGTGAGTGTCAACCCAAGGGGGAGCAGTGGAATTTTTAACGGGGGACAACACAAGAAGGTTAAGAAGGTGCACCCGGTCAGTTTATCAGACAGGCTTTTTTCTTTATTCAGCCTTTTGTTTAACTCAGCCCTGAACAGATGAACTGGGCTGAGAAGTAGTTGAGAAATCATGATTTGCCATAAGGAGAAAATAATTGTTTTTTGCATAAAGTGTGTAAATTGTTATGTGAGAGTAAATTTTAATCCCTGTGACATGTCCTATTCTGCTGAGTGTCTTGGATTTCTGTTGAGAAGCTAAGGGGAAAAATCTTGTTCCTAACATTTAAAGCAGACTAATTTGTCTGCAGTGCTATGCATAGTCCTTGTAATTAAGAAGTTCAAGGCAAATTACAAGTGGCTGTAGAATGGCTTTAGTTTTGTAAGGCACTTAAAGTCTGGATGGAACATCTGTTTCCTCCTCCCCACAGCTCATTTCAGAGATTATTATGATTCTGGTGAAATCTCACAGTGACATGTGCTGCTGTTCAATGAAGATGTTTCAAACACCTACACAAAACCTAATTGCAGCTTCTGCCACTTACTGCCTCTACTGAAAAGAAAAAAAAAAAAAGAAAGAAAGAAAAGAAAAAAAGAAAATAATAGGAATTGCAAAGTTTTGTGAGCTAAAATGGGAGTTGCCAGTCTGAGTTACAATCTACAATAAGAAGTTGTGGCAGAAAATACTTAAAAACATGGACTCATCTGGCATTGCTCATGTCACATATGCTGAAAGATCATTGCCTCTGCAAATATGACTGAGCTTTTGCCATTTATTTCTGCCCTCAACATGAGGACTGCAGAAATTGTGGCGCTCAGAGGTGAGATATGTGCATAGAGATACTTTGGTTTGAGTTCCTTTCTCCTACACAGATTGTCAGTGTGGTTTTTGAGAGTCAAAAATTCAGAGTTGCAATAGACAGTCATTTTTGTGCAGAGATGAATTTCCTGTATCTCTACAATCCCATAAAAATTCAGATGTTGAGAAACAGTGATGGGCGCATGCCATCTGAAATTTCAAACCAACCAGCTTTCCATTTTTTGCCTCTCCCTGTTATTGGGTGCAGAACCTTCCTCTGTGCAGAAATGTTTACAGAGTGCTTAGAGTGATGACAGAATCTGTTTGTGAGTTTAGTGCATTTTTTGAGCCCAAGGCCCTTGAAAATAAGTGAAAAGCACCTCTGTGAGCTGGGCTGAACTCTGGCTGGGCTAACAGGTTGAGCTGAGGTTGAAGATGTTTTTGCAAGTGAAGGCTTTTTTAGAATTAATGTCCTTTTCCTCAGCCACCAGACTAATCACTTCATATTTGTTACAGCTTCTCTTTGCAAAGAGACTAATACTACTTGATGCAGCTGACTGCTGTGAAATACAGAGGCATTTTTGTCAGTTCCTGGAAAAAAAACCTGACATTTCTGTTTGTCTTCATTTCAGTTGGTGTGAAACCATGTTGGTCTGGTGAAATCAACAGAATGGTTGTTAGGAGGAGTTACCATCCCTGGCTTTCTGGTACTTGCCTGTGCAGCTGAGATGCCTTAGCTGTGACCACCTTTGGTGTCGATTTAAAGTAATCTGCTTTTTTTGGCACTGACCTGGATTGAGACTCCTTTCACAAGCATGCCCATGAGATAGCAGTACAGCAACAGCTGTATATTTAAAAGTCAGTCACTCTAAGGCAATGCCACTGAAGTTACCAGTACCATTTAATAAGACAGATGGAGAGGGCAAGCAATGAAAGCTTCTTGTCAGGATCCCTCCAGTCATGATGGTAAAATCCCGGTGAAGAAGGTTAAAGTCCCCATGGTCTCAATTCCTTACTATGAAAATGGTGTTTCAAAGGACAAAGTAGCTCTGTTAATTTACTGTCCTGAAATATTTATAAAGATGTATCTTTGATGGGGGAGATTTCAAACCAGAAAACTATATAGAGAAGAGATAGTACCCTGAAGAGAGAGATACTATATTTTAGTGAATATAGCTATCTATATACATATATATTCTAAGGTCGACATTTGAAGAGCTCTTTGCCCAAAACTCAAATCTGTTGCTGCTTATAGAAATGAAATAGTGTGTTTATCTAAGCCATTGAGATGTAATTTCAGTTTACACCATGTTAGTACAACTAATCCTTTCACTGATGTTCAGCTTCTGCCAATTCAGTCAATGGACTAATTGTGTGAAGGGAAGCACACAAGCACAGCAGTGTTTTATGTACTACATCTCACCACTTCCTGACCCTGTCTCCCTGCACACTACCTTCTTACAGTCTTCTAGCCAGATCTGTTGTACAGTTAGAAATGCCCAGATTAATTTTCCCTGCTTTGACAAGCTCCTTTACATTTCAGGAGGCCAACATTTTTAGTGCATCCATAGGAAGCATCTCCACTACAGCCTTTCACCACACGAGAGACAGACTGAAGATGTAGGCAGCTGACAAATGTGAAAGCAATGAAGAGGTGTTCTGAGGTTGACAGCGCTTTTCATAGTACATGCATTTTCTGGGAAAGGCATAAGAAGGGAGATAAACAGGCGATGATTTTGGCAAGCTGAGAAGAAGCTGCAGCAGACCAAGATGTTTCAAAGAGAAGACCACATCAAAAAGGTAAGGGCGCCAACTTCATCCTGTCCTTTTCTCCTGCTGCTTGAGTACTTTCTTGAAAATCAGCAGGTCTTCCTTTGAAAACGCTGACATTTTCTGGAGAATGCTATAAATGCTATAAAAGTAATTTAGCATTACTTTGAAAAAAATAGAGTACTATTTTTATGGCTCATTCCAGCCCCCTCAATTCCTGCTCAAAATTGGTTTTTTTCCCAGAAGCTCTGCATACTGATAAAATAATAACAGTCTAAACATCAGAAATATCTCTGTGTAACTGCTGCATATGGAGTAATAGTCAGTCAAGACAGAGGGGGAGAGGGAAGGCCACAGAGCAGTTTATAAAAAGTCCTACATAATACTTTGATTTGAGACTAGAAATAACTGAAAATAACTCTGAAAGTCTTATTCTTAGTCAAACTGTTTTTATTTCAGGGTGTGCCAGCAAGGCACAAAAGGACTGTGACTCTGTCAAAAGAGTGTCATGATGTCATGCATGCATCCAAGGGGAGAGCATCAAGGGGTTAACTTGATTGTGTTTGTGTCAAACAATGAATAATCTAGGATGTTACTCAGCCTTGACCTAAGTGTACTGAAGTCAGCTGAATAAATGATGAAGTTCCTTGCACCAGCATGGGTTTGGGCCAAACTCAAGGGATTTTGAAAATCCCTCTGGTAATGTTCTCAACGCAATTGTTTTAATGTAGCTTATAGCTAGATCAACAGTCGGCTTCAATCATCCAATTTTTTTCCCTTTTCTAGATATATTTGAAGAAGTTTTATTAAAAATGATAAATTCCCATTTCTACCTTCTCTGTGGTCTATAGTCCTGGGCAGACAGGAAAACACAGTAGTACTGTACATTTTTGCACAGCTTTTCACAATGTTATAAGAAACAGAAGAGGGTCTTGAAATGTTAAAATAGTGTGCAATACTGACAACAAAATTGCAACAAAGCTTCTGCTGATTTTGAATAAAATCAGTCTGAGTGTTCCTGGAAAACATCCTCTTCCTCATTATTTGGTTTTTATGGGAGCATCTGGTAGGATATGTCAAACAATGATAGTTGCAGTAATTGGGCTTGATAACAGTTTTTAGTTTTCTGGTTATCAGATTTCTGCTCCAGGTCAAGCTTCATATGTTCGAATGTACCATATTTGTCACCTGGTCTTTTGGAAAAAACACGCCTGGAAGCTAAAATGTATGTGGTAGCTGTGGGACCCAGTGAAATTTGAGTGAACACTCCAAGTTTTGAGAACATCTGAAGAGCCATCAATTCTTGGATGAACTGAGCACTTTAGCATCTGACCACTAGACATTTCCTAGTAGTTCTGAAGTGTGGGAGTCTTTGAGGTCTGGACTAGTTTTCCATAGGCAATGGGCTAAGCCATGTTGGTAACAATGAAAGGGATGCATATGGGATTTTCCACAAAAGGATCTTGGCACCTTTAATGTCTGAGCCCAAGCACGTCACAGGTTTGAGATCTGCTAGAGCAGCTGAGAAACAAGGTAAATTAGAACACTCTAAATGTTCTGGACTGAATGACCAAATTCTAACCTGTCTTTGTCATTTATCTTTCAGGTCCTCAGGCTCCATCAGCCACCATCTGATCACATTGCAGCAATACAGGTGTTGCAATGAGAATCAGGAGGTGTCCTGTCTGCCTCACAACTCATCTTTGGTCCTGCTGGGTATACACCAGAGAGAGCTCCATATAGAGGCAGAGCACACATTTCAAGAGAGCTGAGAAACCAGTTCCTGCACATACATGCATCTGTGTAAGAGTACTCCAAGACCAGAGGCCTCTGTGGCACTGCATGGATATAAGAACTGTTGCACGTGCGGGGTTAGACTCTGCTTTTTGAGATATGATGTTCCGACGAGGATTTATTCTATTTCTTCCCCGGCTTGTAGGCCTGCTGGTGGTGGCCTGTTGCTCAATGTCTATTGTTTATATGTTGGCTTGCACACCCAGGGGTGATAACCAGCAGCTTTCCTTGCCCAGGGTGCACAGTCCGACTGTGAAGGAGGGATATGAAGCCATTCTGCAAGAGCGAGAAGAGCAACACCGCAATTACATCATCAGCTTGAAGAAACAAATTGCCCAGTTGAAAGCTCAGCTCCAGGGCAGAACTGAGCAGCTTAAGAACATGCAGAACCAATACCCAGACTCCTTGGACATTCAGTTTGACCACAGTAAGCCAGAGAAGGCCCAGGCCAACCTGTTGGCTTTCCTCCGTTCCCAAGTAGACAAAGCCGAGGTGCACAGCGGTGTTAAGCTGTCCACAGAGTATGCGGCGGTGCCCTTTGAGAGCTTCACCCTCCAGAAGGTTTACCAGCTGGAGACTGGGCTGACACGGCACCCAGAGGAGAAACCTGTAAGGAAGGACAAGCGAGATGAGCTGCTAGAGGTGATTGAGTTAGCAGTGGGCAGCTTGAACAAGCCAGATGGGGTCAGCAAAGCCAAACCCCGTGTATACACAGCCTCCGACTTTGTTGAAGGTTTGTATGCAGAGAACAGGTTAGAAGGTCCACACGGTGCTGGGGAGGAGTTCTGGTGTGACTGAGTTGCTGAGGGAGATGGGAGCTATGTCAGAGCACAGATGTCTGGCATGGTGTTAGTGCTGTCACCTAGTGATGCTGTCTCAGGCACAATTGCAAAATGGCAGCTTTCCTGGGGAACAGGACTTTGTGACAACAAAGCCTGCCAGTCTCCTGTAGTGACACCAGTGGGTGCTCACAGCTCTCTAGTCATGCACTTACCTCAAAACTGACAAAACAGGGAGTGACTGACCAGGCTGCAATCCCAGACCTATTTCCAGTGTTAACATTGGCAACTGCAGTTCAAATCCATGCTGCCATTCTCCTCCTTTCTGTTTGTTGTTTAGTTTATCTTTTCAAAATATGTTTCTACAGTTTGTATAGGCACTGAACAAGCATGTATGACTGTTTGGCACCAACTCTTCCATGCGAGAGGGTAAGGAGATAGGAGATGTTTCCTGCCACAAATTGCTCAATGTCAATTAAGCTGAGAGTCTGCCTTTATACACAGTCAAGAATCTTTGACTGGGTACCAGTGGCTGTGCTTGGGAAACAAGTGCAGAAAGACGTGGGGAAGAGATGCACACTAGTGCTGGCTCTGTGGAGGTTCTTCATGCACTAGTGGTCTTGCTGGCTTTCTTATGCCATGGTGAAATACACCAGAGGGAGGAAGCCTTTCACATGACTTGGAGCTCAGGAAACTGGAGGCTTGTGTACAGCTCAAGGAACCTTCCTTGTGTCCTCCCCTGCGGGGCAGGTCCTTGCTTCTGCAGGTGCAGGGGAACAAATTCTAATTCTCGCTCACCAGTGCAGACTGATTTGTTTGCAAATGCAGTGATCCATGCATTGAGGCTGGAAACAAAGAGACTTGGCAGAAAATTTCCCTGCCAAATCCCTTTGGAGGTCTCTGTCACCTCTTATCACTCTCTTTTCTCCCAAGAGTGGAAAAAAACTGCCAATCAAAGGACAAATCCATTGCTCTGTGTAACTTCAGTATGTGTAAGGGAGGACTGAGTTATCTGTTCCAGTTCTGTATTTCAAGTATAGTTTGGACTCTGAACTTGTTTTGGAAACAGTGCTGTGCAGGTGCTACAGCCTACACAGTAAGTGAGTAATAAGCTGGATTCTATTTCAGCTTCTGGCAACTTAGTATAAGTCCAGCAATACAGCAACCATGAGTCCATTAACCCAGCCACCAAGCCAGCTGTTTTCATTTCCTGTAACTGCCATGGGCAGCTGGAGACTTCTGGGAATGCCCAGATTTGCACTGAAAGTAATAGCACTTGCCCTCTAAGTGTTTTCCAGCTGCTTTAGCAATAACAGCACAGCAAAAGCTGTGTGCCTCTCTCATGTAAAATGTGGGGCTACCACTCTCATCATAAGGTTGGTCAAGTGGAGAGATGTGCTGGAATGAAAATCAGGTAATCAGGGTCAGAGAGAGGATTTAAAATCTGAACTGCTGCTGTCAGTATGTGGGATTTGTGTCCTTGTTTCTGCTCAATTCAGAGATGCCTTTGACACCAGCTTTACTCAAGTGTGCTACTGATCCTGAGTCTTGCTAGAACTAGAGTTGTGTACAGTAATCCTGGTTTCCTGGGCCTCCTGTGTGGATTTTTCTTTTCTTGTGGATCACATCTGGCACCTGCTATCACTTTTTCAGTACTAGTTCATTGCTAGCATATGCCAGCAGGCAGGGGAGTGGTGTTTGCAGAGGCAAATGTTTCTTCAAACACTTCTTGCATTTAAGGAGAAATGTTTTGTCTCTGTGGGTGGGGTATCTTAAAATTAGTGTTGCATCCTCTGCAGTTTCTAGACAGAATTACTTGTGCATGGAAGTTAGATATGACCCTAGTACCTTACATCTGAGTTAAACTGCTTCTCAGCAGATTTGCTGTTACATGAGATTTGGATAGGATTCTCAGTTCTCCTTCCAGAGTAATAGCTGTCACGTAGTGGAATTTTCCATTTTTCCCCCCTTAATCAAAGCCAAGAGAGCCACACCTTCTCTCTGGAGCTTGAGATGGATCCATCTGGCTGCTGGTCTGCTTAGCTTCTCTCTTGACAGAGGCACTTGGGCTGTTCAGCTGCTGTAATGCTCCCCTCTCCCCCTTATTCCTCCCACTTATGTACCAAGTTCACTAGGTTTCTGCCAAGGGGAGTCAGTAAGAAACAGCATGGGAAAAAAATCAGAAAATTCTGTGTATTATAAGCAAGCAAATGACTGCTCTGTTTCCAGGAGAAAGCCAGTTGCTCAGAAAGCAGGATAACAGCTCTGGTCATAATTTATGTAAATAGCAGCAGGGCCAAATAGATCTGGGAGTCATTCATTTTCTTAGAGGTGGAGATAATAATTTGGAGACTCTGACAAGCCTCAGTAGTGTGTTCCATAAGTGAATGGAATCACTGCCTGATGATATTCTTTCCTAACATGAGCAGTTCCAGAAAATCCCTGGATTGCTTAAGAAATGCCCTGCCATAACACCTTCAAATATGCTGGATCATAAGTTTTCCTGCTTGAAGTATGTGGCTGTCTAGTGACTGGAATTTTAATCAAGGTCTCAGAGGCAAATGAAAAAGGAGTAGCTTTGCTTTCTCAAATGGGCAGCTATTGGTAATGGTCTCTCTGATGGAATTTTGCCATGGAAGCTTATTGGGAGAAAGGAATGGTGCTTTTCATCAAAGGATAAGATGTTGTATTTTACTGCATGTGAAGTGGGAAGACCACTGTAGTACTGCCAAAATGGGGACAACAAATTCTGATAAATCTTCATAGTGGCTCTTACATCATCTAACAGAAGGGAACTAATTAACATGAGTCCAGGGAGTGTTTCTAGTGACACTAGGAGACTTGAAGCCTGTAGTCTGTGGAACTGAGGCTAGAATTGTCATCCACTCAACAGTATTTTGTTAAGAATGTGTGGCTGTTTGCTAGTTAAATGTTTCATGTAGATCCATGTAGGGGACATTTGTTTGCCTGCCCTGCTGAACAGACATCAGGTTATTTTCCATTTCTTTAGAGAGCCCTGGGAATTGCTGCTCTGAAGACTGGAGACTTAATGCTCTTTCATCAGTTCTTCAGGCCAGGCCATTTTTGCTTCTCACTTGTTCTTTTCCTTCATCTTAGGGCCATTCTATCTGCTGACACAGAGCTCCTGTTTATTTTTTACACTGGGTTTCTAAAGGCTTTGACTTTTCTCCCTGCCTCTGAAAGGAATGGTGCATATTCTGAAACATATGTGTTGTAATAGAAGCAATAGATGATCAATTAACCCTTTTTTAATCCATATTGAATATCTAGCCTTTCCAAGGCTTTCATTTCAGAAGCAATCTTTTAAGGAAAAGGGTTTTTTGTTTACTTTTTTGGGACTTTTTTTCCTCTCCTCATAGTTCATATCTTGGAATTGAGGCAGTTTGACACATCTTCCTGAATCACGTAGAAAGTCCTGGTGGCACAAATAAAGTAGAGCCTTTGGAAATGGAAAAAATTTGTAAAAGGCAGGATGTTCTGCTGGGTTAGTTGCCAGAGTGACTCAAAACATTCAGACTCATTTCCAAGGCTCACTGCCTGTCCTTGGGCAAATCACTTTTTTCTCTGCTTCTAAAAGAAGATACTTTAAAAGGAAAGAACATGCTTAAAAATGGAAAACAAATAGTTTAAATATGCATCAAGAATAGCCCTATTTAATTAGAGGCATTAAACTTGCATACAATTCTCTTCAGTATAAAACATTAGGATTACAAATTCTTGGATTACCATTTTGCACAAGGAGACCTTGCCTTCACCTAAGCTACTTGTTTTCATCTGTAGTAGAAGTACTAAACAAGAACAAAACTACAGAACTAGAAGCAGCCTCTGTGTGTATATCCCTAGGAGGGACCCCAGTCAGGTCACAACTTGCATTCTTCTTTAAGGTACTTCTTATTTGGCAAGGCTTCCTTTATTGTGTAGTACATCTCTCCAGGGAAGTGGTATTTGTGTGGTCATTGTTTCTTGGCTGGGGTAGGTAGAAGAGAATGTAAAAACAAAAGCTGAGAGGTTGTGTAGTAGATACTATTAGTTTTGTTAACTTAATTTAGGTCTTTTTATTATGAAAAATGTCAGTTCACAATGTCAAACGTGAAACAGCTCTATCAGTTTATCTCAAAAGAGAATGCAAATTGGATTTAATTTAGAATTTTGTTTAGCTGAATGTTGAAAGGGCACCTTTCTAACACAAACTTCTTTGGTAAAACCCATATTCAAAACTGCCTGAGCAAATGAGTGCACCCAACACTGCACTCAGATCATCAGCAGGCTTTCTGTAAGAATAAATGGGTGAGCCTTCAAAGGCCCAGATTTCTATTCTCTGGCCACCAGGAGAAGGAAATCAAGGCACTATTAGGTCACTATTCAGATGAACTCCAGTTCAGTAACAGATGTAGTTCACGCTCTGCATCTTGGGCAGACTTTATGAAAAAAGCTAGAAGGGGTCAAGGGCAGTAAAAGATTAGCAGTAAAAGAATTATGGAGCTGCTGTCTCCCTAGATTCATTTGCTATGCTAGAAGGAGAATTGGAGCATTTGTTGAATCAGCTTATATTAAAAATAAACCATGAAGTGAATAACAGATCAGTAAATCTGCATATATTATTAACCAGCTGAAGTGTTCATTAAGAATCAAACAATTGGAGAATGATAGAAAAGATAAGACAGTCCACAGAACTCTCTCCAGATAAAATCGCTCCTCATTAGTCTTTTGATTATATGAATGTAAAAGCTATAATAAAAGATGAAGAGATTATCTGGGTCAAAGTTTGCTCTTTGAAGAAAACTTTGACCCAGACCTTCCATGAAACACAGACAGAGCTGACAGTCTATGGGTCAGATGCTCAGCAATGTTACACATCAGGGAAAAATCAAGATTTTTTTGAAAAAGGAAGCTGCATTTTGGTCTTGTTTTTCATAACCAGAAGAAGCTATGCTGAGGAGAGAAGAGGAAAGGGAGAGGGAGAGGGAGAGGGAGAACAAGTTAAGAGGAGGAGTTTTATCAAGACATTTGTGCTTGTCTCTTTTAACTTCTGCAAGAGATAGAAGGCATTGCAATTATACTCTTGTACTGATTAATTTGTTAAGATGTTTACACTGGCTTAATGAGTAGTTAGAATTAGCATTAATTTTTCTGTCTTAAACCTAATGGATTTGCCAGTGAAAAAGCATTATTTCAGTACACACTGTAGGGACTGGAGTAACATTTAGAGTGGGTAAAATCTATAGCCTTTTTCCCAACTTGATCTCATTTAGGATATTATAGTATTTCAGTGGGGCATGATCAAGGCTTTTGTGGTTCATGCTGAGGGCCAGCATGAACCAGATCAATGACACGCATCAAGTAAGTTAAAAGTTCCTTCCATATAGGAAATAAATGCATGATTGTATGAATGAAGTATCCTGGTCTAGCCTCTGACAAACTGTAGAGTCATCCTTGCAGACTATTATTTGACCAGGAGTGGGCATTCATAAAGAAAATAGCAGTCTCTTGAGAGTTGAGTAACAGCAGAGTTTTGTCCTGACTGGCAGTGAGTGAAGCTGATGGCTGGGGCCCTGTTGCATAGTTTTATCATGGGACTTTCCAGAGAACCTCCCAGTGCTCATCAGGAAATGGCTTTTCTGGGAGATGGCCTAAATCCTCCTGTTGCAGAGAGGGAGACTGCCTTTGCAGTCCCTCTGCATCCCATTACCATGCATGTCTGCAGTGTGCAATTGGAGCAGTCTGAAAAATAAGGACAGTATGTCTGCTAAGATATTCTGAGAGTGAGCAGTTGCTAACCTTCAGGGGTTTGTAACTCAGCCAAGCCTTGGAATGTGCCTGCAAGAATACCAAACAGCTCCTGCAGCCCAGGGCTGTGTCCCTGCTACAGTGATGGCCTCCTCCAAACGATGGTGGACTGTGTATTGGTTTAAAAATAAATATCTCATTGCCTCTGCTGCATTTTCAGCTTAGGTGTAGCAATTTAAGACTTTCTCCTTTTTTTCCCCCCAGGAGCCCACCTTTAATCCAAAAATCTCTTAATTTTTGTTTTCATGCAGGGATCTACCGCACAGAAAAAAATAAAGGCACATTGTATGAGCTGACTTTCAAAGGAGATGCAAAACATCAGTTCAAGAAGATTGTTTTATTCCGGCCATTTGGTCCTGTAATGAAAGTGAAAAATGAAAATGTCAATATGGCTGACACACTTATTAATGTCATTGTGCCATTGGCCAAGAGAGCCAGCAAATTTCAGCAATTTATGCAGAATTTCAGGTGGGTTTCCTTCAATGCTGCCTTTACTTTTTCTTACTTGGAGTTATCAAGATCTCACTCACTGCAACTTTTACGTAACAGTTCACTGTGCCACTAAGTGATTTTTGAGATTACAGACTAAAAGGCATTTGGTTGCTTAATGTATTGTGATTAGCAGTAAAGGCAATTATATTCCAGGTTTCTGATTTGCATGTACCTGACTTAAGAGTCTCAATCTGTTTGTTGGGCACATACTGTTGTGGCAACATGAGAATTTTATGCAGTAGCTGCAAAGGAGAATTTCTGAGGAAAAGGGGAATCAGTGCTCCCAGATACTTTGGCATTAAATAAAATATTAAGGCAACAAAAGGCAAGAAGGAACTGTTTTTGAGCTTTCAGCATAGTTACTCTTAAAACTATTATTTTTCAGCACAGACATGCTGTTCAGAGGGAGAACTTACTTGAGATGTAACTTTAAATAGCTGCCCAGAAAAAGACTGTTATCAAAAGATACTGATTCTTACAATGGGATGTTTTATCTAATTATACCCATCTAAAAATAGGTTCCTTGTCTAAATTAGCCTTCTGATTAGTATTCTGATTATCTTGTTTTAGACTGGGAGAAATCACCCTCTGGTCATGCTGATCTCTCTGCTGATTATACATGAACTCTTGCTAACTGAGTAGAGCAAGTGGGGGCATGGTTCTAGCACTTGTTCAGATCGGTCTTGAGCTACGCTTTTGATCTCTGCTTAATACTTAGGTTTTAGTAAATGCCAAAGGTCTGAACTCTTGAATATCTGCTATAAAAACTCAAGGTTATGAGGTAGGGTATTATAAAAATTCCAGTTCTCATATTCTTGTGAGTGCTGAAGTTATTGCCTGCCTGATCATTCTTCCTGGGGCTGGATGGCCTCTTTTAATAGTGTCCTATTAATATAACAAACGCTGCTTAGAGAGCTTGTACCTAATCTGCCTGAAAGATAGACTTCTCTCTCTTCTAAGGGAGAAAGTTACCTGCTTTGTCAGGACAAGAATGTCTGTCAGTGAATCATGTCCCCAGGGATGACTCCGAGGTTCACCCTACTCTGCCTTCCCCAGCTGCTGTAGGTAACTGAAGGAAGCTAACTTCTGGGACAAGTCACAAATCTGTCTCTTTTCTTCAGGGAAATGGGCATTCAGCAGGATGGGAGAATTCACCTCACTGTAGTTTACTTTGGAAAGGAACAAATGAATGAAGTCAAATCAATACTTGAAAATACCTCTAAGTAAGTACCTGAAATCTGGTGTGTGCTGTTCACATACAGCGATCCTATGTGAAGCAGAGACTTGATAACTCAGAACCCATAGCTGTGCCAAAAGGTTCTAAAATGCATTGCAGAAAATAGCTTTCTTTTTTGTATCAAATAAAAATGGTGCTACCCAGAGAGTCCCATAGAATGGTCTTCAGAACTGCAGAGCAGATTTTAATTCAATTTACCTCAGTGCAACTGCTTTTTTTTTTTTTTTNCACACTGGTAAGTCTTTAGTTCTTTGAAAGTGGCTTTAAGTGTTAGGACTGAAAGCTGACTTCCAAATGCATGTGGAAGACAACTGCAGTAGAGCACAAAGGAACTGGATGCTTTTGGCCAGTTCTGCTCTGTTGAGTTTGGTTACATAGCTGTGTTTGTCAAGTTCATGTGGCACCACAACCTTTTGCTTGTCTTCTCCGTGTAGGAAGAAGACCCTTGTATAGAAATAGTAATGTAACCACAGGTAATTAAACTTGCATACTGAAGATATTTTTGTTAAGCTAAATCTTGTTGGGATTTTTGTGAGATCTGCCCTAAAAAAGTCAGGAATGCTAGTGTGTGAGTACACAGGTCAAGCTCTGAATGTAGATAGACGTAGTAGAAATCTCCTCAAGAGTCAAACAGGACATCTCTTCCCTCCAGCTGCTCTCAGAACTGTGATGCTACAGATTTCTACATTAATTCTTTTCTATGGGGTTCCCACCCCTGACTTGTATTAAGAGCTGGATGGACAGGGTAAGTTGCTGAATGTGTTCCTTCTAGGTCAGCCAACTTCAAGAACTTTACCTTCATCCAGTTGAATGAAGAGTTTTCCAGGGGCAAAGGATTAGATGTTGGTGCTCGATTTTGGAAAGGAAACAATGTTGTTCTCTTTTTTTGCGATGTGGACATATACTTCACAGCCGAATTCTTGAACTCCTGTAGACTGAACACACAGCCAGGTACTGCTTCTCATGAAGTGCACTGTATTTTTACAGGTTCTGTAAAATCCCTCACCAGAGTATTCTTGCCTTTGAATTGGTAATGAAGCTACTGTAAATCAGTTGTAACAGTTCTTGCTCCCATTGTGATAGAATCTCTTGCCTTCAGCACCTGTGTTTTCTGGAACAGGATCTTTTTATTAATTATATCCTCACATTCACATTCTCGTGGAAAGAACATAGGCTCAGTGCAAAACTTGTGCGACTTAGCCTGGATTTGGTCAGGCCTGGACTGTAAAAGACAAGTGTGTTTTATACTGCTTTTTTTAAAAAAATAATCTCTTGTCATTTCCAGGGAAGAAGGTATTTTATCCTGTTCTCTTCAGCCAGTATAACCCCAGTATAATTTATGGTCACCATGATTCCATCCCATCTTTAGAACAGCAGCTGGTAAGTACATACTTCTCTGAATGCCTGCTTTTATTTGAACAAATCATTTTTAAAGGTATATGTGCTCTTGGATAGCATTTCCCTACTCCTTGTGCACAGTGACCACCACACAGAAAAAATTAACAATAGCACTCACCTTACTGTGAGTTCTGCAGGTATATTTCCCTGGGAAGTACATTGGTGCCATTTATTTGAAACCTTTTGGAAGTTTTTACTAAGAATTTTAAAAATGTCTGCTTCTCTGCTAGAAGGAATTTCCTAACTAGTGAACAATTCCTCCATGGTGTACTATCCTGGGGTGACAGTCCTTGGCTTCTCTGATTTCTTCCTATCACTGAATACTATTTGCATTTGAAGACCTGACATTTGCAAGAAGCAGAGCTGTCCTCAGATCAGCAAGTAAAAAAAGAATTTCAGGAGCTGTCACAGTTTTTCCCCCACTTCCTTGAACACCTTACAGTGGCCTTTCCCATCCCACAGTTCATGACTGAACTGCCTGTGAGCAGACAGTGTGTTTCTAAAGTGTCCCAGAGTCAAATCACATGCTTGGAGCTGTCACTTTATTCTGGCACTGACACAACACAACACAACTCCACTGATTTTCATCTCACCTGATTATTTTTGATATGAGAACAAAGCAATATTTTTAAAAAACATTGCCATAAGGCATATTATTAAGACATATATGAGTCTCCTGGATGAGGAGGGAGCTGTTGTGAAGAAGAGCACACAGATGAGAGGTTCACATGAATGTTAGTGGCCAAGACATTGCCTGTTCTCCATTCTCTTGTGCTCTTGTGTTGCACAGTTGTTGAACCTAAAGGCCTGATAGAAGGGAGTCTTGCTTCTCTCCAGAGTCAGTGGGTCACAGTCCTCTGCCCACTAGTGCTGCTAAGTGCCTGAATTTTCAAGTTGTAACATTAGCCAGCTATGCATCTTCACTCAGTTCCTCTGGGCCAGGTCCTAACCTGCCAAATCTGCCTCTCTTACTGCCAGGCACTGCACTTAATAGGGCTCATCCTGTCCCAGGCTGGGCACTGTCCCCAGAGCATCCCAGCTTCTATTGTTGTTCTGGGGAGGTAGGAATCAGGGGTGGTGTGAGCCCAGGGACAATCACTGTTGAAAAAGATCACTTGGGATCTGAGTCCATTCTTCTGTCATCACTGCCCCCACCTTGTACAGTTCCTCTATAAAAATGAAGAATGACAGTTTGAAAAGTCCATCCAAAGTATTTTAAAGAATTTTTTTTTTTGTCTACTGCTCTCTGTGTTATGAGACATATAGCCAGAAAGCCATTTACTGAAGAGTCTGGAAAATCCTTCGTACTGTTTTGTTCTCAGAAGAAATTTGTTCTGATTATACCATGGGATTCACATGAGCTTTTTTCTTTCTGCTCAGAGCCTGTCAGGGATCCTCAAGCTTATAAGAATTTTGCTTAGGGAATGAAATAGAGTTTAGCTTTCAAGCTAGCATAAATTCCAAAAAGTACATTGTCAGGACTGTGAAAATATTTATAGCTAATATTTGAATCATAAAATGTGATGCCTATGTCAGAAAAGCTTCTTGATCTAAAGAAGTATGGCCAATCACATTTTTATGTATATTTTTATATTTTTAGCCCACATTAATTGCCAGGCATATGGTCAGATCTATGCCAGTAAAACAAGACAGTGCTAGCTCTCTGTCCTGGAACTTGGGCTGCTGAGGAGAAAAAAAAATCCTTCAGAAATCTTCAATAGAATTTGATTTGTGCAGCAGCCACTTGCCCTAATGGGAAATAATAATGCTAATGCATATGAGTAGCTTGCTGTAAGGGCATCATGATGGAGACTTCTTGTTACAGTGGAGGCCTGACAGATACAATCTTGTTTCTTTTTAATTCACTTCTGCAGTGACTTAGCTTTTTCAAGGAAAGGAGAAATGAGAAATGAAACGTATAGCAATGTGAGCACTAAAATTAAAAAAAAAAAAAAAGGCATTTGAAGTGACAAGCGTTATGAACAAAAAGGAGAGGCATGAACGAGAAATCAGGAGAGAAAATTTTGGAAGAGCATTTCTTCATAAAGGAAATACTGGGATTTGTAAATCCAGAAATGGAATTTCTCTTTCCTTATCCTCTGAAATTCTGTCACAAGGGAAGTCAAGATTTTCCAAATCAGCTGCTAAGGGACAGGTTTCTAATCAGACATTCAAGAGTGTGAAGTACTGCTGACTTGCTCAGAGGATTTAAATGCCTGTCCCAGTCCCTTGAAGCTCTTGGATGTCTCACCAGATTGGGTTAGGTCACTTGCATGCATGAATTATGACCTTAGAGATCTGTACTTGGATATCTGCTTTTCAAAATTATAGCCATGGTTTCTCAGTGCTCTGATTTTCTACCTGTAATACATAATGTTTTAATTGTCCATCTCAGGAAGGCAGACCATTCTTACAGAGGCTTTTATGGGACATATATAATTTCTGGCGTTCAATTCTAGGTGGATATAGCAGTCCTGTAATGGAATATTATTCTTGTTATTCAAAATCAACGTAATCAAAAAGGTGTCAGTTGTGTGATCAGATTAGAACTCCTGTTTCCTTCTACATCTCTTGTGGTCCTCAGTGCAGATGCCATCATCTGCCGTGACAGCAGAGTCTGGCTTCCCTGGTTGACCAATACGTTTCTTACATCAGGTGTGAATCCACAGAAACTAACAATTTTGGAGGATGCTTTGCCTGCAAAGTAAACTCCAGAGGTGTGATATTGTTCTACTTGGTCTACACCAGCAGGGGTGGAGCAAAACCTGATTGTTCTGGATCAGAGGGATTATCCATGGTAGCTAAGAACACAGCTGTCTGGGGGGAGCAGATATATTCCAATGAGTATCTACAAAAATGGGTTCAGGACCAGCGGTGGATTCACATGGGAAGAATAAAAGGGCAGTTGCTCCTATTTCTGACCACATTCAGGTCAGAACGCTCACTCTGAAAGCATTTCTGTTTCTATGTAAACATTCCTTTCCCTCCATGCAGATTATTAAAAAAGAAACTGGATTTTGGAGAGACTTTGGTTTTGGGATGACTTGCCAGTACAGATCTGATTTTATCAACATAGGTAAGAAAAATACACTCCAATACACCAGCCTGTTTGCTAAAACATAGAAAATTATGATCAGCCTCCCTTTCCTTTCCTAATATGTCTGTGTCACTAATTTGCAGCATTGCTGTGGTTAGCATTGCTATGTCCAGGCTTTTCCTAGGTGCCATAGAATTACCAAAATATAAGCACTGCTTACAAATAAAATTACAAATAAAGAACTTTTCTCTGATAGTGAAAGATTTGAAGACGGGCAGTTTGATGTTCACAGAAAGTGTGTGTGTTTTAAAGGGCTGAGGGGAACCAGAAAACAGCTGCAGTACAATTAATTCACATCAAGTTTGCTAACAGATTTCTAGCTATATTTTGAATTTTGTTTGTGTCAGGTGGCTTTGACCTGGACATTAAAGGCTGGGGTGGTGAAGATGTGCACCTGTACCGCAAGTACCTCCACAGCAACCTCATGGTGATCCGAACGCCTGTCAGGGGTCTCTTCCATCTGTGGCATGAAAAGCAGTGTCTGGACGAGCTGACTCCTGAGCAGTACAAAATGTGCATGCAGTCCAAGGCCATGAATGAGGCTTCCCATGGCCAGCTTGGGATGCTTGTTTTCAAGCAAGAAATTGAGACGCACTTGCAAAGACAGAAATTGAGCAGTAAGAAGACATGAATCCAGAAAGGGAGGTTAAAAGCGTCTGAATTGGACTTTAGGGTGTTTTGGAAAAGAGGTTTCAACTAGAGAAGTTGGGATGAGACTGAAAGAGGATGGAGATTGCAGCAGGATGGCAGCAAAAAGAAGAGGGAAAGCATCTGTCCTCCCTACTTCTGTTTTTATTCTAATGGGGTTTTTAAGTACTCCATTTTCCTGACTGCTCAGCACTTGCTTCTGGGGAAGACTTGAACATTTGATGAGATTCAAGGTCACATCAAAGAGACAATGAACATTATGTGCTATTACGTGATCAGCATGGTATTCACACTAACAAATGGATGTGCTTTTCCTTTGAAATGTTTGTAAGATGTGTACAGTTATTTAAAGGACTGACTTTTTGGTGGACCAATAATTAGGAGTTATTTTCTACTTCTAACTTGACATATCTGAAAAGGGCTATTTTTTAATAAGTACAGAGACTCCTGCTCTGAGAAGGACATCTGATGTTAACCATGGTAAAGCTGGAGTGACCAAAAATACTTTTCCTTTAAGGGGCTGGGATGGGGGAACAGCAGCAGTGCATTAGCAGAACTTTCCCAATCCATTCAGAGAAAGAGATTTCTCAGAAAGCGCTTTCTAAACTTGAGAAAGAGAAAACCTTACTGGTCATGTGTGATGGTTGAAACAGGTTGTTCTCTTCTGTGCACAGTGAACCAAAAGCAATGAGCCACATCTGTATCATGTGAATCAGATCGTATATTTCTGCTTTAGAATGCTGTATGTATTTCAAGATTTATTTTGAAATGAAATTTGTTTGGCTTGGGAATTATTTTGCTACGCTTCAGGTTTTCCACTTCTAGCCTTAGTAGGAAATAGTACAGCCTTCCAATGCTTGGGAAATGCTCTGCAGATCTGTGTTCCTGTGGATGGGAACTGGGTTCAGATAAGTGATTTTTCTACACAACCTGAGCACTGGAATGCAGAAGAAAAGGAAATACGTATAAACTTGCTGATTTAGCAGGAGGCTTTAAACTCCAAATGCCAGATACCAACAGTGATGAACATTTTCTGACTTTATACCAAAGTATTTCTTCTAAACCAAATACAGAGTCTTGCCCAGAGCATAGAAAGGTTTTTGTAATTAACAAAATAAATTTTTGTGATGGACTACTGGACCCTGCAAATTCTCTTGTGATAATTATAGGTACTAATTGTCAACATTAGTCGTCTTCTTAATAGTTTTTGTTGCAATTGCCTAAAACTGCTGAAAGTCTAAGTTACTGCTCTTATAAAGCATTTTCTTTTAATGCTGACTACTATTTACCATTTTAATATATACTAGCCAACAAAAACTGCATGGGCTCGTAAATCCCATTTGCTTACCTAAATGCTGTTTCTCTGAGCAGTCTCTTTGTTTTATAGATTCAGATTAATTCAAGGCAGTCTGAACCAGATCCTAGTTTGGTTTTTGGCTTGTAAAAGCTGGGGGGAAGAATGGCAGAACAATGAATGAACCACTCTTTGTTGTGTGGCTCTGCAGTAGGAAGAGCACTATGAACCTCTTTTGAAAGCACTGCATGCAGGTTCTGCAGACAGAGACCATGCTGCTGTAAGTACCTTTTCCTTGGGCAGGTTTATATATCTTTGTCTTTTGTTGCTGCAAAGGATCTGCATTGCATTTGCCCTGCAAATCACCGAGTGTCCAAAACACTCCAAAAGTACAAAAAAGATAGTAACATTGTATACTTTAAAATCTCAAGTCCCAAATACATCACTTACCATAGAAACTCCAGCAATCCCTCAAGTAGATCCTCCAAAGAACTGTTTTGTTCCCAGAACACATGTTAAATTATTTATAAAGGACTTTGTATTGATGAAGTCACTTTACAAACATTATGCAATAGGAGGAGACAGGTATGGCTTGTTGAGTGCATATGAAAGTTTGGTAACACAGCTGCTCCAAGGCAAAAGTTGTTCCTACAGTTCCATTTAAACCTGAATTTGAAACTGTGTGTTGTATACTATGAAAATTTCATAATCATAGCCTACCTCACGCCTCACCTTAACTATATCCATGGTGATGGTTTTATTCAGTGTTCCCTGAGTTGCACTTGTAGAGCAGGACTAGACCAGATGATCTCCAGAGGTCCCTTCAAACCTCTATTAGTCTCCAGTTCTAAGCACTGGGCAGTTGTAAATTCAGCATTTCATTACCTGGGGTACTTTTGCAAACATGTCATCCAGATCCTGCCAGAGTTTTGCAACTTACATTTTTAAATAGCACCTTTGTGATTTTCATGTATGTCCTTTTCCCCAGAGATGCTGTTCTTCTTGCCAGGATTAATACTGTCAGTGCAGTTTCCATTCCTTGGCTGCAGCAGCCAGTTTGGCAAGAGCTGAGATGGTATCAGTGATGGAGAGATCCAGCCCACAGTCACTGGCCACATCAATGATGTGCAGGGCAATCTAATCACAGCAGAGATCTGGCAGGGCTGTCTTAGAGCTTGAGACTGCACTGACAGGACAGGCGAAGAACAGCATGAGAAAGGGAAGCTGCTGTAACTTACATTTCTGTCAGGCAAGTGGAGCTCTAACAGCTCTTCCAGCCCAGTTAGAAAAGGGTGAAATCCAAAGAGAGCAGCCAACAGAACAATAGATTTTGTTATGAAGGTCTCTACCTTCCCTGTCTCCAAAGCAGCTTATGATCTTTCTTAGAATGACAACTGATTGGATTTTGGTTGAGGAGGGACCAGAGATGGTCCTGTGCAGGTGGGGAAGGCCATCCATAGACTCCTTGCTTTACTTTTTGATGACTGCAGCATGCTCTGGCTAAAGGCATTGAGTAAAACAAATTGCCATACTCCTCCAGGATTCATGGTCTCTCCAGCACGCAATTTTCAAATTGACTTCTCTTGTAATCCTTGCACAGCATCCCTTGAAGAAGGAAAGATTCTACAGAGAAACTCCCAAAGGCATGTCATCACCCTTGATTCTCAACTGCTGCAAGACATCCTTGCTCCACAGATTTTCAGGGTAACTGGATTTTGGAGCAATAAAAAAGCCAGTCTTGAGGGGATCTGTTCTAGCAAAATAGTTGCTTTTGCAGTCAGTGCAGTAACCTAAATGTTCATATTTCTTGCCTCACAGCAGAAAAGTGGGTCTTTGAAAAACTGAGGCTTGACTCAAACATGTGGGATGGTGTGAACATGGAGAGTGGTTTTCCCTGGGCTGTACCGAGACAATATTTGCAAATAAGTAGTTTACTATAAAGGCAGTGATTCTACTGGTCCACTTCTCAGCAGGTCAAACCCTGAGGAGTTTTACTAAAGATCTTAGAGCTGAAATTGATTGTGTCCTGCTATGTCCATGCCAGATCGACCTGCATCTTATTTTGCAAGTTAACACCCTGTGTCTCAAAATGCCTTTTTAGAGCATACTAAAAAGCCCATAGGTCTGCAAAACACTTCATAATTTGTCTTCAGTGAGGAATCAGCTATGGCACATTCTTCACGTGAAAACAGATGTTTTTCTGAAAGACCTTTCATTTTGACCATATTTTTAAAAGAAATAGTTCATAAAGAGGGAAGGAGGGATGTTTCCCCCCTACAAATAATCTAACACCCTTTCTCATGATTGATGCAGATTATATTGAAATTGTCTCTTTGATACATGTGATATAATGCTCAAGAAGCTTATTAAGTCATTTGCAGTGGCAAAGTGTCTTTACATTCAGAATCTCAGTTTACATTAGGGTTTTATTTCTACCAAGTGACACCTGCTGTAACTGGAGTTATCTCCTCTTTCCTGGAATGGAAACCACCTGTCAGCATAGTTGTAAATGTTAGGACTAGATGATCACAATTTCTTTAAATCTGTATTCTGCAAAACCCAGATTAATGTTAGACAACGTTTTGACTGCTTCTTCAAGCTAAGTAGAGTAGCCCTGATCTAACAGAAAAAAGGAAATGGGTAAAAACAGGTAAACAACTCAAACAAGATCAACTCTTGTTCACTACTTGAGGATTGTGCCTCTAAAAAACGATGTTTGCAGATTCACATCACAACCCTCAGCTGCAGAGTTTGTCATGTGCAACAACATGAGGGAACCTGGCTGCAGACTAATTTAGTATGTGATTCTGTCCAGGCTCTCCCCCATCCATGCATCTTCTGAATGATGTATTTAAAGAGCATTGTAACAGATAAGAAGAGAGAATATTATGTTCAAAGAACATGTTCTATGATGAGGTTTACACCAGATGCATCTCAGTAATCAGGACACAACTTGCAATAAATAGCTCCATTTTGGAAAATAGCATTCTTTACTGATAAAAGCTCTTCTGTAAACTGTATTAATACTGATATAGGCATTCCTTCTTACATTTTTAGGCTCTGTACATGTGGTAGTCATTCATACAAAACTCCTCTAGCCTCTGTCCTGTCTCCTTTCCTTTTAAAAAAGGATAATCTCGCTCAATGCAGAAAGGCCTGTGTGGGAGTTAAATACAGGTTAAAAGAGTGAGGATCTATATTCAGAGTAGAGGAGTTTAAAAAATGCATTCTTCATGGAAATCTCTTGTCACAGAGAGCACCCTTCACTGAAAGGCACTCAGGGTTTGCTTGGATGTTTGGCTGAACATCCTTCCTTCCAAGGACACAGCGTTTTATAGAATTAAGCTTCACATTATGCAAATTACATATCAGGATTGATTCACCTCTCCAAGTTCTTCTGTGCCTTCAGGAAGGTATAATCTCATTCAACTGTAGGTACTAATCTATTTCCCAGATGGCACACAACCTTACATTCAAGAACAAAAGGCAGCTTGAATACAGAAGTCCCTTAAGAAACCTAGAAAAACCCACTGAAAATCCATGGCAGTGTCCCCCTGTTCAACTGGTTACTTCATCAACTCATTCTCTCCATCTTGTGGGATGTATCCAGGTGCTTTGCCACTTGCTGGGCTGACGCATCCTGCAGCACACAACAGTACTTATACTCCTGTTTTGTTCTGAAGGATACAAAATAGAGGCACTTATGGTTTCAGGTAAGTATCAGCAGCTCTAGTTCCAAGTTCAGTTCCAAGTTCTTTGTGAATACAAGTCTGGGGCTGCCCAGTGAGATGGGGAGGTTTACTCAAAGAGAGAGATGTAATCCTGCTCTTGGTCCTCTTGGCCACATGGGTAAAGCAACAGTTCCTTCCCCAGCGAAGTGATGGGTTCGTCCTGTTAATGTAGGATATAATCAAACACCAGCTTTCCAACAGACCCCGCCTGTCACAACTTCACCAGGTGGACAGCAGTCTTTCTGCCTCTGTTATAGTGTGGATGTGTACCCACCACTGTGTGATACAGCTCAGTTCACTGGAGAACTCAGGGAAGGGCCCTCTGCCCTCTGTCTTCATTAACACAGTGTCGAGTCCTGTGCCATAACACAGTGACACAATTCTGGCAGTTCTAGGAAAGAGCTGTGCCCATCCCTGAGGAAACTACAGCTTCTCTGACATGGAGTGCCCCCCTGCCTAGAAAGTGCTGGATCCAGGACTGTGCAGCATGCAGGTAAAGCAGAACCAGGGAATCTGGTGCTTCTGGCTGTGTTTGTGGGAGGGAGAAGGGTGGATTCTGGAGAGAACATATACCCTCTGCTTAGGCAAGTCCTATTCTAAGCAAGAAATTCCCTGATAGTACAGTCTCTCCTTCCAATCTCATTCTCCATCCCAGCAACAGATGCATGGTGGGGACTTGCCTTCTTTCATGGTCACCTGGTGGGTGATAAGCAGAACCCAGTGGGACACTGGCAGAGTGGGTTCATCTGCCCACATGTGCTGTAGTGCAGGGGGTCTGCAGGATTCTTTGCAGACTGTGGGCTTGGTTCTATATCTGATGTAGCTATGCACAGCCAGGCTTTAAATCCTTTAGCTCTGGTACAAATAGCTGTGTAACTCCTGCTTTTAATACTTTCAGCCTGAACTGTGAAGCAAGTTCAGGCAGTCCAGGAAGAGTTCCATAGAGCAAATGAGCTTAGCTATTGTTCTCCTGTCCAGTTTTGTTTAATCATGTCTGTATTAAGCTAGGAATTTATTTAAAAGAAACGGGAATTTTAAATGAACCTATGAGAAAAATTATTGTCCTGTCCCTGAACAGATCTTACAGTAAATAAATGAACAATCCATCTGGCTCTACTTGAAACTCCTGTAACTGCAGTCAGTGCTGGTAAACACCACTGTTATTGTTGCAAGAGCCTGCCAACCTTCCTCCTTCCCTTCTATTTTTCACTTTTGCTCAGTACCACCCCTTGCCTGCTTTGAGATTATAAAGGTACCTTGCTCTCTTTAATACTGATGCAGAAGGTAAGCAGGACTTTGTGTTTACCCAACTTGTCAGTGCCCCTTAACCATGGAAAGAGTACAAAAGAAAGGAGTTTGCATGAGTATGCTGCCATCTCCCATCAACATTTCTATTAAGTAGCTTGTAAGTAACTTGGGCCCTGCATGTAAGGTGTTCTGTGTGCTTGAGGGTGAGTGTCAAATTTAAGATATGTGAGATGCATTAAGTCACCTGGGGTGTACCAGTCAGGCTGACACACCCCTCTGGAGCAGCACACAAGATACCCAGCAGCAGTTAAAATGGGTCTAGTTACCTACTTCAAAACTACTGAATCTATTCTTTCTTATTTTGAAGTACCTTGAGATAATTAAACAGTTAATGAATGCATTGCTAGATGATCACCTTGTGGTAGTCTACAAGGTCAGCCAGCGTTGAATGTTGCAGCTGGTCCACTCCAAGGAAGCTGTAGGAATCACTGGAGGCATCAATGAGGAAATGTTTACATCCTTCCACAGACCGATAGGAGAGCACATAGCCTTTGATTTTCTCACTGACCCGGATCAGAAAACTCCCCGGTACTGTTTTATTCAGAAGTTCTTCTGCTTTCTTAGAGGTTAAGATACCTGTTCAAAACCAAAACACATAACTGAAGGGAGAAAAGTGTTTGTGTAGCACTCAACAGAACAGCTGTCACAAGAAATCTGCTCTAAAACCAGTCCATGGCACTTTCACTGTCTTCTTGCCCAGTAGCCCAAGAAGAAGACTGCTGCCATTGCTAGTAACAGGCCGTGGCCAACTGCTCTTTGTTAACTGTTCCACCTTTGGCCAACAATGAATGACAAACGTGGAGAGCTCAAAAGGACTCTCCCTGTGTTGTGAGAGAGAATGGTACTGCAGTTGTTGTATGTTGATTCCAGTATAGGAGCTTTACTCCCAAGCCCAGCCTGTGTTAGCTGCGTGTTAGCAGAAAAAACTCCTTAAACACTTGGGTTAGGGTGGAAATTCCCAGGACTCACCATGGAACCAAGGTGCTATTGTGTCTGTGGTTTTCAGATAGCCAGCTCGGAGAGGAAATTGCTCCTCTTTGAACCACTTGATGATGCTTTCTTCTGTGGAATTGGAGATTGTCCTCTGGACTCCCTCTTTCCTGTTAGAAAAGACCTCTGGTTTGTGCATCAGATTCAAAGGACAGGTTTTGAGTCCTTGTGCAGGACTTACATTTTGCTTAGGATTTTAAGACCAGCCCTAAACAGGAAGCTTACAGCAGTTCAGCTGTATGGAATATAGTTTTCAGTGAACATCTGGCATCATAGGGGCTCTATGTGCTCCAGGCTTAGGACACTCTACTAACTAAAACCTGCTACCCTCCAGGAATGAGCACCTGAAGGTTTCATCACACCCGAGGCTGGAATATAGCCTAGGCTCTGGATTTTTCCCTGCTGGGTGTCTCTTCCACACAAGGCGGAGAGCTAACTATTCCCTTCTCAACCATCCCATGCTAGAGCAAAAGAATCTCATCCCTTCCCTTTTCCACAGCGGACAGGGGCTTCCTTACCTACTCAGTCTCCCATTTGCCGTTGCAGGAGGTGGAAGTTTAGGCTTGGGGGGGAGAGGTGGATATTGAAGTGGTCGCCGATCTCCTGCTGCAGCACCCTTGGAAATATCTGCCTGCTTCCCCCTGTGGATGCCCTGCAGTGAAAGTCTCCTGTAGTCATCCCTGGCCTGCCGTGCAAGGGAGCGTCTCTTCTCATCTGCTGCCTTGGATTTCCGCACTGGAACAAAAAAGGAGTCCTACAGGAGCCAGCAAGCAGCAAGTTTAAAGCTTGCTGCCCTTTGGCCATCTTCCTGCTTGATGAAATGGAAGAACAACCCATTTCACAAACTGAAAGATTCGCTCAGTTGTGAGACCATTTGCCACATGTCTCCCACGTGTTAAGTGGCACAGTTTGTATTCCATTAAAAGATTAAAAACCAGTTTTTTTTTCTGGGACAAAATTAAAAATGTGTGGTTTTTTTCTTGGTACTAAGTCCCTTTGTAAGTAGGGATTTCTTGCTTTTGTTTCAGATGCTGACTCCTGGTTCAGACATGGATTTCTGCAGTGCCTTTCATGTAAACTGGTCGGGGGAGGACAGGGCTTATGGAGTTGAAGTTGTTGAAATTACCCCAAATCAAACATTTGAAGGATTTGAAAGTGCTAATCAATTTTGGAAGGTGGGAAGGAGCCTTGGTGAAACTGTTGTGGAAAGTGGAGGACTTGACTGTGCTTTTGTTTGGGTTTTTTTCCTGTAAAACTGCCTTGATTGTCTAGGTCCTGGAGTCTGTACAAGTAACCAGCTCTCCAGTCAGCATTTTTTTTAATCAGTCAGAAAAATAAAATCCCTAGACTGAAGTGGAAACAACTGGTGGTACAGCATTGCCATCTACTGAGCAGCAGGGGGGGAACTGGGAAGAAAAGTGCATCGGGTTCTCCTTCAGGAAGCATTTGGCAGCAGTGTTGGATGCTACTGCAAGTCTCATACTGTTTCCCATTTTCCTTTCCATCACTGGGATTCATTACATGAGACAGTGCAGCAGGGCTTTACTTAGGTGGCATCATGCTTGAATGATAGGGGAGCCCTTTTTGATTAATCACTATTACCCATTATCCTTGTCCTCAAAAGCAATGTTACTGCAAAGTCCTACAAAAGGCCAGCTTCTAGTTTAAAATTAATTGTACTGGCTATACTCATGTGGTTCCTATTTGTTGCTTGTTCTAACATAGTGTCAGTTGGAAAACTTTTTCATTCCCCTGCCCAGCTCTTGTCTCAATGTTGCATGGACTCAGAAATATTTCTGATAATACAGCACTGTATTTCTTGGCAATACTCTCCAGCCTCTGATCTATAACTCAGTTCTAGTATGGCAGGAGAAGGGCTGAGATGACCCCACAGAGCCTTAAGATTTCTCAAGCCTTACAGGAAAAGGTAATTTTAAGATCTTACAGAATTCTTGCCATTCAGGCTCATTCTCATCCGATTTCTGCAGCGTTCTCTGGCTTTCTGTGCTGGAGTGGCTCTGTGGTATTGGCTCCTGGGGAGCTGTGGTCTCTTCTGATTTTTTCCTCTGTGCTTCCTTCATCTACGAAAAAAACAGTATGTTCAACTTGTCTCAGGCAAGCTCTGTAGCTAGCCTTGAAATACTGGGAACTCCATTCTTTACCAATTGAATCCCTCCAATTTCAACAACATAGAGACCCTCCATCTTTACTGCAGGTGACAACTGAGGCAGGAAGGGAAAACAGCCCACCAAAAATCAGGAGCATCTCCCTGTGCTGCCTGGCTGGCCTGCTATGTATCATCTCTAAATCATCACACCATACATGAGGAGCATGGCAACACTGGATAAAACTGGTCCAAAAGGTGAGAACAGTCTTGGCTAACATGGGGCTCTGAAGCCAACTGGACTCTAGGGTAAAGCCCTGACCCCACTTAATGTGTTTAGGGGCATCATAGGTTGCCACTTACCTGTTGGAAATTTTGCTTCCTCATGTGGCAATCTGCCAGCATCTGGTGAATATTTCTGGTTCCTCTCTGAGCAGAGCAAAAGAGTGGTGAGAAATAAATGTGACATTAGGACAATTGCTCTTTTTTTTTTGGTGCAATAGGAGTTTAATGCAAAAGCAGTTATGTGACATTTGTAAAAAGATTTTGCCAGCCTGCTCTGACAAACATTGGGGGGGTTTTCACATCATATTTGGCCAAATATGCCACAGGATGAGAACTCAGGGGTGTCAGGATTGTCATAAGCATGCCTAGATTTGCTAAGCAATGCTCACAAGTGCTTCCAGGGAGCAATCCTTTTCTTCCCTTCCTCTCAAGTAATCTCTTGCAAAACCTGCTGTCTACCTGCCTGTGCATGTTTGCAGCTGTGGCTGGGGTGCTACAAACTTCTACTCGACAAACTGATCCAACTGGCTGGGTATTTCATGTTCTCTCTTCCCTGAAAACCAGCCCAGCCAGCATTCCCTAGCTGAAAGCTGCCTCTGCAGACGAACTGTTAGGTTTGGCTTTCAGTAAACACCCACCCACCTCCCCATCAGACCCTGACTGCCTCCCAAGGCACAACGAGTGATGAGGTAACTGTACTATTCTGCTTACCAAGGTCACATTTCCTTTTAGCTCCATCACCTACTTGGCTAATATTTAATATGAACATGGCTTTACAATGTCCCTCTCCTCGACAGGAAGCTAGGAATGTCAAATGTGTGTGAAACAGCATTTTTTCGTAGGTCACCCTATTCCCTGCAGCATGATACCTGGACCTCTCAGGTTAAATGGGAACTAGATCTCAGAGAAAACATTTTAATGCAGGAGGTGGGAAAAAGCCTCTCTCCAGGCCTAGAAAATACAACGGAGGACTTCAGTCTGGAGCCCTCCTTCTAACAGCAAAAATCCCAGACACCTGGGAAATTTTACTAACAATATAATGACAGAAAAGAAAATATACAACCCCCATCTATTTCCATGTGCAAGACTTTGAAAGGGGGTTAGATTTTTGGTGATGGCTTGTTTGTTTCTTGGGTTTTTTTGGTTTGGTTTATTGGGGTTTTTTTTGGTCAGCTTTGACTAATAAGTTCCTTTGAAAAAAAAAAATCTCTCACATAGTTGCTCAACTTTAGCAAACAGTGCAGAGAAAAACCCCATGTGACTCAGAGGCTTTTGATAAAAGAGACAGTCACTCCAAATTCCATTCACTGTTTTGGTAGCAGTAGGAGAGTATTTTGCCTTCTGTTATCATACTTTTATACCATAGTACAGAGTGGTGGTACGATAAAAGAATATACACTCATACAAGTTCATTCAAGGCTGAATGAAAACTGCAGAGTGAGATTGGACTTGTTTTGGCAGGGTGTCCTGCTCTTTTTGTTCAACTCTGGCTGCATGGGTAGTTAATTTAACTTCTCTTTTTCTCCTTTCTTTGCAAATGGCTTAATGTAGCCAGTTAAAAAGCACAGATGTATTTGTTGCTGGAAAAAAATATTTCCGTAATGAAACACTACAGGAAAGCAGGCACTATTACTGCATTTGGAGCTGTCCTGTGCTATCAAGGTCATAAGCTGTTTTCTGTATTAGAAGACAAAAAACCCCAAGAACCACATAAGATATGCATGTCAGATGATTCTGGTAAAATTATCTTCATTTGGTCTTTTGTAAAAGTAAATTTTTTGTCTGAGGGCTGTGACTTTCCATTTAAAGATCCCAGGATAGCCTCCCTGGTCTTGCCCCAAAAGCCATCCAAACCAGCCACAGTGCAGAAGGAAAAGTACTGCACCACTTGTTTTACCCAGAGAGAATGAAAGCAAAGGAGTTCAAAGTAATTTATCCATTGGTGCAGAGCAGATCTATCCCAGCTGAGAATATCACATGGACCTCCTGAGTCTTAAGAAAGGATGTAACAACATTACTTCTTCTCTTCTGTAGAAGAAAAGCTTTAATAGATAGATGCTTTTTTCCTTCAGATTTGTATTTTCAGCAACCAGGATTTGCTGCACTTCCTAGACCTCAAAAAACATGTTTCTTATAGTATGGGGAAAATGGAAAACTACCTTTATGAGCTCCTGGCTTCTTCCTGTTTTATCAATATCAGTCATTCTTTTCCCATGTTCCTCCTTTTGCTCTGCAGTGGTTTTTTTATTCCCATGAAGATCTGTCTCAGCCAGAAGTCCTGTCTGTGGGTGTTGAGACCATTTTGCAGAAGAGTCAGTCTCTCTGAAATGCAAGAGAGAGAGGACTTAGGAGGGAGTCACTTTCTGATGTCTGAGCATCTCATGAGGAGGCTGCACGTGAGCAGAGCAGAGCTGCAATGAAGCCACATGTGCATAGGCAGCTATATTTCCAAATCAGATAAGTGAGCAATAAAATTAATGACTCGTGGTGAGTACCTGTTGTCCGGCTGTACCCGGGCACCTGCCGGTGAATCAGAGCGATCCAAGCCCGTCACCTGCTGCAGTGACAACATCAGCATTTCCTGTGGTCTGCAGAGGGTCCCATGCAGGACCCACGTCACAGGAGGCTCAGGGAGCCGGGGCAAGTCTGAGGCTGCAGCTGGTCTCTGCCAGCGTTGTGTGTCCTCTCAGAAAGCCAGCCTTTGCCTGTGCCTTTTGCCAGCAAGGCTAACATGACAGTGCTAGCCACAGCCCCTACAGAGAAAACTCCAGCTCATGTGTCCCTAGACAAAAGCCTTCTCCTCCATAGCAGCCCACGAGTCCTTCAGCTGAAGGGTGCTTACCTGCCCTCCTGGCTTTGCTCTCTCGCTAAGCGCTCTGCTCTTTGTGCCTGGATCTCTTCACAGATGGCTGCATAGGATTTATCTGAAGGATGCTCGCCCATCACCCAGACCCACACTTCATTGTCAGCGCCGAGTTTCCACGTCACTGACTTCCTGCTGGCTGGAAAAGAAGCAGTTCTTTGGCAAGTGCTGTTTGCTGGGTAGCTCTTTGCAGGGTTTGTGTTGTACCTGCTGCTGTTGGTGACAGAGCCCCCCCCAGTGCAACTGTACATGAAGAGAGCTCGACTAGGATGCAGCCCACACCTGCCAATTTTATCATACACTTGAGCCAGGTCAGTGAAGGAGGCATTTCTGAGTCTGGGAGCAAAGTAGAATCACCACTGTTTCTTTTCTTGCTTTCATTCCTGACCACTGCCCTCCCCAAACTGTGTGAGGGTCAGCTACCTGCAAATAGAGCACGTGGGGGAGACCTGGGAGAGGAGAGCTATTTTCCTAGCAGCCAGCATGCTGTGTAATCCTGGCAAGGGATTTTACAGATGTAAAATCTCAGTGGGAACTGCCCATCAGATCTGGTGCCTCAGGACAGATATTCAAATCCATGGTTATGTTAAAGACAGATTCAAAGGCACCAGTTAGGGGGAAACTTAATGAGATGCATCTCCTGGGGGCAAATAAGCCCTGTCTTCCCAGCTAGAGGAGTTGAGCAATTTGGTCAAGGAGAGAATGTCTGGGCCAGGGAGTAAAAACCATTGTACGCCTGGCCAAAACTACCCCATTGCAGGTGGATTTAGTTACGTTTGGAAATAAGCCTATGCCATGTCCTTTGGAGAAGAAATTGCTATAAGGATACATTACTTCCTATTTCTAGGAAGCAGTTGACTAGGCCAGATATGTGCCAGAGGGTGAAGCAGCCAGGAGACAGAGACTTACCTTTTCTTGGCAGGGGCTTCTTCGCTGAAATCTTTTCTGCAGCAGCTTCTCTTTCCTCCCACCTTCTGATCTGCTCCTGCCTCATCTTGAAGAAGAGGATCTGCTTCTGCTCCTCGCTGAGTTCTGCCAGCAGCTCCGGATCGATATACATGTCTGATAATATCTGTTTCAGCATGGCTGCAGGTTTCACTTACGCTCGTCCGAGGCGATGATCTTTAGGGATCAGATCCTCTTCCTGGCTCCGACAAGAAAGAGTGCCTGCCCGTCTGAGACTGGAGCAGGAATGCAGGCGTGCCAGAGCAATTATACTTCTGCCTCTTTCCTTTTTTTTTTTTTTCTTTTTTTTTTAGCTCAGACTTCCTGTACAGACCAAAAAAAGTAAATAAGTAGCTTAAAACCTGCTGTTACGATTCCTTGGAATAAGAGGTGAGCTCAGCTCTCATGCAGCCCCTGCCCGCTCTGCAGGGAGAGCTGGCCAGAAGGGGCGAGGCCTGGAGTGGGGAGGTTGTGTTGATACTCTGATAAACCCAGCTGATAGTATATCAAAGAGAGAGAGCACTGCCTCTTAGTCATCCCAGGTGCGGCTTGCCTGTGCCCAAGCAAACATTGCTGGGCAGGGAATCAATGAACCCATGACTAGATGGCTCCTCCTCCTTCCAAACAGGAAAACTTTGATGATCAAAAGCCCAGCCTGCCTCATTTTACTAAAGAAAGTCAGGGAGGACTTTTGACTGTGCTTTTGAGGTGGGAGTGGGAATTTTGGGGTGCTCCCATCTATCAGTCAGCCTCCCAGTAAGTCAAAGGGGCATAAGGAGTGCAGCTGGTTTGAAGAAAGGTGATTTGGATAGCCAGTGTCCGAGATAGCTCCTGCTCTGACACATCTTGCTGATGCACCTGCCCACATGGTGAGCCTGGCATGGGACAATCCCTGTCTGACAGGATGAAGCTGATGGGGAGAAGGGGCATCCCTATTCCTGCCCAGGGTACTGCCTCGTGTCCAGTGCATGCTGCACAGCCTTGCTTTGTGCTCATGGATTTTCATTTACAACAGAAGCTCTTCTGTCACTTGGGAAGGTGACAAATGAGGAAGTAGAAATTTGGACTAAAGACCTTGAAAACAACTATTTTCCTTATCTGGATAAACTCACAGAGATCAGGAGACTGGTTGGCAGTGCTTTTAGTGACATGGTGAGGTTGACAGCCATGTATTAAGTGTAACACCAGAGCAGGGTGGCTGACTGGCCAGAGGTGGCAGGGACTTTCTGGACAAACTCTTGGGAAATGTTACCATTGGACTACAAAGAAAATTAAAGCAGTGGCATTGTTCATGTCCTTCTGCACAAATCCTGGGAGTCAAAGGAACAAGCATGCTAGAACATAGCACAGTAAGTGGGAGGCAGAGGGTTATGGAGGGAATAGAGACGTGGCAGAAAGACCTGTGCCAGGGTGAAGTGGAACTACATATTAAATCAAATTAATGGGGTCAAATCAATTAGCCATCTTACAGAAGATAGACTGGACTTCTAGGAACCCAAATGTTGGAAGAAAAGTGCTGGGAACACCTTCAGCTTCACAGTAGGACTGCTTGGCTTCTTCGCCAAATAAAATAACAAAGAAGGAGGTAGTAGACAAGCCAGCAAGCGCAATACTGAAGCTTTCCAAGGAGCACACACAGAGCACACAATTATTTAGATGAAATGGGACAGCACAAAGCAGCCTTCATAAAGTCAGACTGTTAGAACAGTATCTGCTGCGTTGGTCTGTCTTGCACCCATGCTGGGAGCAAGCAGTCTGTCCCAAGCATCCCCCTGCTTCTGAATATGGCTTGCCTTAAAATTGCCAGAGACAGAGCTGGCTGGAGCCCCACTGCAGTGAAGTTCCCATGCACTTGCACCAGGAGGAGCTTGAAAGGAGCTTGGAGCAGGGGGGAGGAGCTGTAGGCAGGGAGTCATATTGCTCCTCAAGGACCTCAAGGCAACAACAGAACAGATCATGGTCCCAGAAATGCATCATCTGCAGCAGAGGCCAGGAACAAGAGTCCTGGGGAGGGTACAGTGACCAGGAGTTGGTGTTAAGTCTTCTCATTTCTATTTTGTTTTTCTGATTATGCAATACTTTCTCCTATTAAAAATGTTAACGTCATTCTAGAAGGAAACGTGAAGCTGCTGATCCAAATTGGTATGGATTTTGTTTAAACAAATTTCTTTCTTGATTTAAAAAAATGTTTTTAGGGGAGGTGATCTGACTTGAGTAATGCTTTCTGAGTACCCCCCTGATTGTCTTCAGCTCAGCAGCCAAAGGATCTTGGGCTGTCCTTGAACTATGGAGGTGGCAGCTATAGAGAGGGCAGAGGTTGCCTGGGACATGACGCATGAGAATCCATCAGCAGAATGCATGCAGAAGCATGTCCACGCTGCTCTGGCTTCTCAGGAGTGGGAATGGCTTTGCTATAGCATTTACTTAGGAGGACATGATGTGTGCTGTCATATGCCATGATGACAAACTGGTCCCTCCTTCCGTGCCTGGGGACACAGTGTGTTGGCAAGATGGAATGGAGCTCAGCAAAGAAGTTTCACAGTACTGAGGCAGTTTTGCAGAGTTGGATCTCCTTATAACCTTGGTTGTAAGACGAGATTTATAATGCTGTTTCCCAAAACTACCCTTTAAAGCACCAGCTTTTTTAATGCTGGGAAATGACATAAGCATCTCGAGAGGTTTGTGATATTTCTGTTTTAGCAGTCACTTCATTAAAGATCCAGGAGCTGGAAATCCTTGTAATCAGTCATATACTGTTCCCGAAGTCTGAATCAAAGCCATGTTACTGACACCTGGCTGGAAGTGGTTTTGCAGATGCTGTTTCCAGCTGTAAGTAGTGTATTTATAGCTTAAACTTAGTGAAGCCAAAGACTGCAGTAATGGCAGAGGGACCTCCAAGCAGGTAACTTGCAGGAAAACTCTGATAGAGGTCCTGTTAAACTTTCTACTGTTTGCATTTTTTTCATGGGAGTGGTAGGTGGGAGCCGGCTTTGTGGAGGAATAGAGATGGGAGTCAACAAAAATAGCAAAAACTAAGTGAGGAGATGTGGGATGCCAAACCAGGGCTTTGGGGCTCTGCCACTCATATATAAGATACTCAACCTGAAAACCATAAGGGTAAACAATTCAAAGGCCAAATGATCCTTCAAAATGCAAAGTCACATGGCATTTAAACCTCTTGCTGGAGAGCAGCCTCTGCTCTGTGCTCCTGTTAATCATCTACCATGAACAGGGGAAACAAGTCTATGAATACACATGAAAGTGCCGTAGCTTTGAGAAGAACTGGCACGAGCTCCTGCTCGTGTGTGCAGAGGGTGACACTTTGGACACAACAGACTCACAAGACACTCCCACCTGGCCATAGCAGTCCTGGTCCTCACTATCAGTGCTGCCAGCAGAGGGAAAGCTTCTCCAAGAAAACAACAGGCAGAGAAAATCATAGATATGGTTTTCACCAAGAAATCAAACAGGACAGTGTAAATGTGCTCATTTTCAGGGAGGCAGCTTATTCAACCTGCTGCATACATCTCCACTGTAAATGTGACAGTAACTGTAAACTAAAAATAATCCAAGAAATCCAACAGTGAGGAGGAAAGAGAACACAAGAAAGGCTGCTTCAGGGTACAGGCTGATGACCAAAGAGGATTTCTATTGTCATAAACTAGTTTTCCCCTTAAAAGGCAGATAAGGCCACTTTGTTCAGCAAATGGTGGAACTATATGATTTTGAGTCAAGAGCTTCTCCATGGAGCTGATTATTTGTTTAGTAAGAAGTAAAGGCTTTAGAGACACCACTGGGAATTCTTTTTCCTGATCAAGAGGCTGGACTGTGAGAATGCAACTGAATTTCCTTTCACTTGCCAAACTAAGCCTTGCAGCACTAGGAGGCTCAGATTTTTTTGGATTTCTCCAGTTCCAGCCACTCCAATGCCCTCTCTGCCAGACTTCGTGAAGGCATTTCTGATTTTTTTTCAGAAGTGAAACAAAGCAGAATTGCAAAACTCACCTGAAATCAGTGCAGCCAAAAGTAATCACCTCACCAACCTTGCTCTGAGTACACAAGCCTTCATGGGTTAACTGTTACACATTGGTTCATAACATGCACTTTGTGTCAGAAAACATTTATGTTAGCAGCTGCACCAGCAAGGTTAGCACCAAAATATCCTTCTGTGCTTTGGGGTTTGGCTGTTCATTTCTTTGTTTTGTTCTTGTTCATTTGGGGCTTTTTTAAATCATCATCCTGTTCTGAACAGAGGAGTGGTTAATTCCTCTCTTTCTGTTTAATTTTGCTGCAGCCTCCTGTTTTGTTGGGGTGGGGTTTTTTTGGGGTTTTTTTTGGGGGGAGGTGTTTTAATTTTATTTCAAACAGAAGGAAAACTTCTAGTTTGAGTATAACAGAAGGAAAACACAACTGCACAAGCACAGCCCCCAAAATACAGAACCAGACCTGTTTGTATCTTAGAATTATAGAATGGCTTGCGTTGGAAGGTACCTCAAACATCATCTAGTTCCAAGCCCCCTGCCATGACGGGGCCACTACCCCAGGTTGCACAAAGCACCACCCGGCTTGATCTTGAACACTCCAGGGATGTTCCAGTGCCTCAGTACCTTCACAGGGAAGATTTTCTTCCTGATATATAATCTATACCTGCCTTCTGTCAGTTTGAAGCCATTCCCCCTTGCCCTATCACTCCATGCCCTTGTCCAAAGCCCCTCTTCATCTGTCTTGTAGCCCCTTTATGTACTGGATTCTGTGTAAGGCTCGCATATAATGCTTGAAAGAACAAAACCAATGAAGGTTGGTTCAACAAAACCACCACAACATAAACTATCTTCAAATTACCTATAGCTGAACTGACCTGCCCTACGGGTCCCTGACATTGCTGGAGGGGGCAGCAGTTCTCTTGTAGCAGGCATGAATGGATGGCAATGGCAAGAAGGAAAAATAATTTTGACACAGCAGCCACTGAACAATCTGAGGCCGTAGGGCTCTGCTTTCAAGGAAAGTGTATCTTCCCTGCTAGAACAATGTGCAAACATTTATTGGATCATCCTCCTGTACCAAAATTACTGAGGGAATTAACAGTGTGGTGAAAAGGGTGAGGGCTTCTGTGGGTTAACACACAGGATCAGATACTCAAGCAAACTCAGTCACTGTAAAAAAAGGAGAATTCTCTAACCATGACACTTAATTTGATTTACTCTTCTGTGCAGAAGGAGGTGCAGGGTGGTAAATCCCAGAGCCAGCACCCCAAGGCACAATCTTGAGCTGTTAAGTCTTACTTATGTCACTGCTTGGCTTAAGTTGTTATTGGCTCATCCTTTCTCTACTTCAGATTAAAGCCATTGTGTCCCAAGAAATCACAGCCCATGCTCCGTGAGTGGCATTCTTTATAGGGGGAAGTGCCTGAGCTGGGGTGTGGTTCTTACTGTTATAAGGAGCAAAAGTTCATCAAGTTCTCACTACAGAACCAGTCAAAACTGGGGATTTTTTAAGCTCACCATTACACGTCCTGGATAAGAAGGGTATTATCTTTCTGTGTTTTCCCCATTTAAGCACTTAGGCCATCAATTTTCTTCCCACATTCATGTGATTGTTGTTTCCATTGCTTAACCACTCTGTTTTTTACTTTGTTTGGAACTTCACTCCAGTTATTCATCAAGGTGATCAGAGGAAAGCTCATGTCTTTACAAACAATTTGATGGGTGACAGTACTGGCGTTAACATCTTTGAAATCGGTCTTAACGTTTGTACTAACTGTGGGCTGCAGGTTTGTTGCAGGATAGCTTGGCTCCTGAAACAAACAAGTGGGTCTGCACGAGCCTAAACTTCTGAACTTTGGTTAAAATGTAGTAGGCGGTTTGGGAAGGCTGTACCTTCCTATTACCTCAGCCAATGGGGAAAGGAAGAGGGCAACTTGCGGCTGGGAGTTTAGGATAAAAGGAGGCTGCACCCTCCGAAACCTCGAGAGAGAAAAGCCTGCGGGGTTCAGTGGACTCTCTCCCTTTATTTGAATAAAGTTGCAGGACCCCTCTGTCTCCTTTATGAACATAAACTTCTGGCGTTTGTGGATTTTCCTGACAGTGGGAACCGGTAGGGGGGCACCTGGGAGGAATCCCACTGGAGGTTGAAGGTCCACTTGCATTGGTCCAACAAGCTTAGTCCATCTTTAGACAACGTACAATTATGTCCGTTCATATTTAAGTTATGATAGCGATTGATTTGTGGCCCTGTCAAAAGCCAAGATCATTTGAAAAAGCACAAGCAGTAATGAGCCAGAGCAGAAATGAACTCGAGCCACAGACCAACCGAACATGGAAACAAAGTGGAGCTGCAAATAAGCTGGAGCCGAAATGAAGCCGGGGAACGTGAAAGCAAACTGGAATCTAAAACATGCTGGAGGCACGAACAAACTCTATAAGCTGAACCTGAGAAAAACTGGGGACAGGAACAAATCATCTGAAGCTGTAAATAAGGTGAAGCAGAAACCAGAGAGAGCCTGCTCCTTCCGCGAGCAGGAGACGCAAACTAACTGGAGTCACAAAGGAGCTGCATCCGCCAGCTCCCCGCAGCATCTCTGCGCGGGCTGAGCCGGGTGGGTGCTGGCAGGGCCGTGAGGAGGGCAGGCAGCAGCAGCAGCAGCAGCAGCAGCACCGTCCTCGGTGCAGGCATCCCGGCGTCTTCCTGAGGGGTCCACACCCGGCGCGGGTCGCTCGGGCACGGGTGGCCAGTTCGAGCTGTTCTGCCGGGTTACAGCAGAGCCAGCACGGGGCCGAAGGGTTCGTCCTGCCGGCAATGGCTCTGGAAGGGAGCTGGGGAGAAGAAACCAGGTGAGGCCCGGTGGCAGGAGGGGTCGCCGCGGGGGTGACCTGCAGCTGCTCCCCGGGACGGGACCTCCGGGACGGGATCCTCGGGACGGGCCCCTCCGCCTCCCGCGGCCCCGGGCGNAGGTGCAGCTCTGGCCTGCTGCAGCGAGGCTGCACGAGGATAAGGCTGGCCATCCACTCCTGGGGCGCAGCACTAGAGAGACAGCGCCGGGAGGGACACTGCTAGGAAAATGAATCCACGATGAGAGGTTTATGTCCAAAAGAGGAGCCGTGTGACTTTATTCAAATAAAGGGAGAGGCCATGGGAATTTCCCATCGGGTCTCAGATTGTTGGGGGAGGCAGCCCCCTTTTTTATCCGGGCCGCATCACCCTCTTCCCCATTGGCTGAGGTACTTGGAAGGTACAGACTTCCCGAATTGCCTACTCTATGCCCCCCGCTAATAGGCACCCCTCTTTTGTTATATAAAAGAGAGAAAAAGATAAAGCTATTCATAATTCTATTAAGTCTTTGTTCGTTTTCTCTAGTTTCAGGAATTTAACGCGGCCTTGGCTAAGCAACAGCCTGTGTTTATTAGTAACGTTTTCTAGAACAAACAGTTTCTTCTGTTACTTCCCTATCTATAAGTTCTTGGCCCTATCTACAGTTCACACGGTGTTGGAATCCTAGAAACTTAGATTTTGGGGTTTTTTTAAAGACACATTCATCTTATTCCTTTCACACACCATGCCTGGGATGGACACCATAGCTGGAATATGGACACCATAGCTGGGATATCACGTTCCCAAACATGCCCCAAACACAGCAGAAAGACTCTCCCACCCTCACCTTCAACCCACGAATAACCAGCCACAGCCATAAAGAACTGGTGAAAAACCAGCTTTGCCACTGAAGTAATTTGAAGCACAAAGCAAGTTTTCCATGGCTGGAAAGGTCTCATGGAAGAGTCTCATGTCTCCACCCAGACATGTCCCTCTTTCATGGTCCCTCTGGCCATGGGCTCCCCATGTCCCCTGTGGCAGCCACACACTCCTCCATATGTCCCACTCAAGACAAGCACCTTTCCGTGCTGGCCCGGGCCATGTCCCGCTGAGCCACCTCAAGCCACATTTACCCCCGTGTCCTCTCCCAGCCGTGTCCACCCCACGCCCAGGGACACACACTCCCTCCCACATTTAGATCCCAAAACTGCTGTGCCGCCACTTTGAGCCACAGACCCCGCGCTGAATTACCAGTGTACGAGTACCAGGACGGCCACATCAAGGGCCCCCTCCCGTGTTATTTCAAATAATTTGCCCTGCTCTAAGCTGGCTGTGGTTTACGTTGGGGGACAGGAGGGCCTTCACTCCAACCCCGGAGCCAGGGTTTGGGCACTGTGAGCTGAGGAGGCTGGGGAGCGCTTTTTACACACTCTGTTAGCTCCTTCGGGAGAGAGAAAAACCCCGTCTCCCAACCTGTAAATACACCACAATGCGGCTGCGGGGATGTGTGGGCAAAGGGAGAGCGGCTGGCAGGGGCGAGGGCTGGGGCAATGGGAGTTTCCCTGGGGGGCTGAGAGCTCACCCAGAACAAGCACTGAGAGCCCACTGAGAGCTGTCGCTGCGCGGGGCTGGCAGCGGCGAGACCCCGCGGGGGCAGCGGCTGGCCTGGACCCCAGGCAGGCAGCACGGTGGGGGCTCAGAGCTCTGCCCCGCTCCCGGCGCCGCCAGCTCCCGGGGCCGGGGCATCGTGGCCGTGCCCTGGGAAACACCGCGGGGAGGGCAGCGGGGAAAGCTGCGGAGGGAGGGCCAGGGCTCTCTCAGGGGGAACAGCGCCTTCGTCTAAGCCGAGCCCCGCGGCCTTTCCCCGCCCACCGCCCTTTGTTGGCCAATCAGCTCTCGCTGCCCCCGGGCTTTGCCCAATCGTGACCCGCTACCGGCCCCCGGGCTTTGGCTTTGGCCAATCGTCGGGGGCTCCCGGCAGCGCCTCCGCCGCAAGGAGCAGCTGCTGGTCGTGGCCAGGTACACCCGGGACATCCGCCTCCGCGGGAATGCCCTTCCTGGGGATCCTGGGCTCGGTGGGACACCCGGCACCGTGTGCCCTACATCTCCTGAACCCTCTGGAGTTGTTACACCTCATCCCCCTCCCTGGGATCCCCACAGCCATCATACATCCTTTGTTTGATCGGCGGGCTCTTGGGTTTTGCCTGACCCCCAGGGCTGGGACACCCCTTGACTGTGGGGTACCTTCCAGTCCTCAGAGCAGCTGTGACAGCCGCCTTTTCGGGGGACAGGGCTCAGCGAGAACCCCAGGACCATGCACCCCCATTCCTGGGACCCACCCTTCCTGGGGATGCTGGGCACGGCAGGACCCCTGGGACCCTGTTCCCCCAATAGAGGGGTCACTGTCCCTGGATGAGGTGGGGGTCCTTAACATGAGGGTCGTCCTTTTCTCTTCCAGGCAAGTGGCCTCCCAGTGTCAACTGCTTCAGTCATCCTTGGGGCGCCCGTCCTCCCCACAACTTCCCCAGCTACCTGATGAGCCGATGTCACTCCAAGATGCTCCAGGGGGTCTTTTCCAGTTGCCCCCTGGAGACCCATTCCCTGAGCGGGTGACGGTAGTCTGGTTATCAGTGTTGGCCCTCGCCTTTGCCTTGGTTTGTGAACCCCAAGAGAATCTATCACTGGCTGAGATCACCCTGCGGCGCCTGGCTCCTCGCCTGCTCCTCTCCCTGCGCCTCCTCGGCCCCGGCGCTGACGTCCTGCTCCGTCCTGATGCTGCTGATGGCCTGCTGGACCGTCTCCTGCCCCATGGGCAGATGCTTTTTCTCAATGAACGTTTCCTCCAGGCAATGGACCGAGAGCTGGGTATCAAAGCATCCCGCTGAGCTACAGATGACATTCCTGCTTACCACCCCCAGATATTTTTGGGGGATGAGAGACAAGGGAGGGATCTGAGATGGTTGCCAAGCCCCTGTGGGATGGATGAGAAACACAGTTCAGGAATAAAGAGCAACGAGCCAGCTAAGAGCAGGGTTTTAATCTATTTATCCCCTAACACCATCATGGGAGAGCTAATAACCATCCCCATAAATCCACCGGGAGCTGGGACAGTGCCAAGTTCCTGCGCTGTTTTCCTGCACTGCATTCCTGCACTACTCCACGTGCATATGACAGCGAGTGGAGGCTGCACGTGGCCGTGAATGGACGCTAAAAGAGAGACCCTGGGCTGTGGTTACCCCAGCTGGGCACTGTGGGGCAGGCAGGGGGTCCCTGGCAGGCAGGATATGGCTCTGGGATGGGACCTTGGCAAGGTACATGCCAAGGGTGTGCATCTGGCCATGGGGCATTGGGGTCTCTCTGTGGGGGATTAAATAAATAGGCATTGGGGCAGGAAGTAGCCGTGTGCCTTGCAGGGTGGTTGTCCCTAGCTGGTGCTGCCTGGGGCCAGGGGACCTGTGTGACACCCTGGGAGGTGGCAGGAGCTGGCACCCATCTACCCGGCTCTGCAGGGCACTACCCCAGCACTTTCTGGGTGCTGGAAAATCCAGGGAGCCAGGAGCTGGCATACACAGCTCTTCCACCAGTGTGCAGGCTGGGCACTGCCAGGCCATGCAGAGGGGCTGTCACAGGGCCAGACCCCAAAGTGTTTTCCCTTGTAACTGTACCAGTAAAGCTGGAGCACCTGAGGAGGGGTGCTGGGCACTGGGCTTCAGCCATGATGGGTCTCTGGCTGTGCAGGGGGATCTTGCTGTCTGCTGGAGGTGTGGGAGCATTGGAGCCCACTGTGGCATCCCACCCTTAAGGGGAAGGGAGCACCTGCCATGTGATAGCAGCTGTCACATACTGCGCCCACAACTGGCTTGAATACAACCAAAAGCCAAAGAGATGTTATCGTGGAGTGTTGAAATGGTGTTAGCAATTAATTATTGATGAGAATCAACTGGAATCTGAATGTATGGGCCATTATTTTGTATGCACTGATCAGATTCCAGTTGCTGGATTTCAGTATCACCTGGTTTATAGCCAAAATTCTCTTGCAAATCAGCCACCTGAATTGGATCAAATGGGATACTTATTTGTGTGTGATTTTCCTCTCCACCTTGAAGACTAGTAGATTCAGGGGGAGTTGAAGGAGATAAAGAATCATCTTTTCCCGATTTTCTGTCATGGGGATCGCCCTATATGTTTCCATCCCATGTAAGTCTGCTAGACCTTTCCTGGAACTTTGATATCTGGGTCGCCATACATGGCAACGTTTTGGTGGCAGTTTGCTGACCCTGTCCATCGTCTGCATTTCAGTTTTAAGTAAAGGTAATAATGTTTTTTCCTCTTCATCAGATGAGAATGTTCCATTTATTTTTTTTTTTGTCAGGGTAACAGACCCATTTACTGTCTTCCAACTCTTTCACTGGATACAGAAAGTCAGAGTTGTGAGATTGTATTTCTGCAAATAGTCCAGATGCTATATCTCGCACTGGTGCTTCCTTTTCCAGAGACCCCACTGACCTGGCCTGGGCCAGGCACTACTTGGCTTGTGCTTCTCCTTGATCTCCTCCTGGAGCAAGAGCAGCACCAGCTCCGTCATGGTGGGTTCCTGTACTGTGCAACCTGCTAGATTAGCTAATCTGGGATGGAACAGATGATCTTATTCAGCCCTTTCCTACAACAGGCCTCAAAGGAGCACTCAGGAAGGCAAAGAAGGAGGCACCCCCTGCTTGCAGCACCCTCAGCCAGGTCCTGGCCAGTCTCATCCCCAGGACAAGCAGGGACACTGCAGGACAACACAATGCTCATGAAGCAGGTGGGGAGAGGGAGGCAGAGCCCACTCCAAAACTCTCCCAGGCCCCAGCTGCTGGCACTTTGAACCTCCTTCACATCCTCTGTGCTCCGTAGCTTAGCTGATGTCCTGGGTTGACAGTGCCTCCTATCCCAAAATCGTGAAGTTTTGTCCTTGTGTTGTACATTGTTGTGTCTGGACGGCTGCGGCCGCCCCCCCGCTCTGGGGGGCTGTTTTGGCCGTTCTTTCCTTTTTTTTGCTAGCTCTGGCTGCTGCTGGCTTCTTGGCTTTTAGCTGCTGCTTTTGCTCTGGCTAGCTAGTTTTGCTTTACCTGCTGTTTTTGCTTTTAGCTAGCTAGTTTTTTTTCGCTTTTGCTGCTGCTTTTGGCTGCTTTATTTTCCTACTGCTAGTTCTTTTGTTCTTTTTTTCTTTTTTTCCTTTTTCTTCCTCTCCCTCTTTCGTCCCTGTTTCCCCCCCCTCCCCCGAAGATCATCGAACCGGCTCCAGACCTGACCTGGGAACATCTGGGAATCTCCGGAACCTGCGAGACACGCTCTGTGCCCTCCCGAACACAGCCATCGCTAAGTCTGTTTTCTTTTCCTTGTGTTGGGGAGTGTTTTGTTATTTATCAATAAACAGGTTTTTTTCCACTTTTCCTCCGAGGAATTCCTTCCCAAACCCAGAGCTGGGGGGAGGGGTGGTGGAGGTTTGTTATTAGGGGGCTTCTTTGGAGATTTTCCCCTAATCTGTCCTAAACCAGGACAGCTGAGCTGGTTCTCATTAACCATTACAGCTTGGGTGTGGCAGGAGGGTGGAGGTGCCAGGGCTCCTGGGCACCAGAGCACATGGAATTCTGAGTGGTATGGCTGCAATGGGGGCCCTGGGTGGCAGGGCTGTCCCTGCAGCTCCACAACCCCCTGGTACTCATTAAAGGGGCTGTAGCTGGGGGAGAAGTGCAGACAGAGGGCAGAAAAGGTGATGCTGGGCTCCATCCCCATGGCTTGGGCTTAGTGCATGGCCAACATCTACATTAGGGCAGTATCCTACCAGGGATCAGGGCATGTTCCTGTGGCATTTGCAATACCTCTGCCACGTGTGATCTGGGCTGGACTTTGCCTGATGGGGCACTGCCCCAGGCACAGTTCTGGCACAGGATCCGGTACTGCCCCAGGCACAGTCCTGGCACAGGATCCGGTACTGCCCCAGGCACAGTCCTGGCACAGGAGCCAGCCAGTCCGCAGCTGTGGAGGCTGCCAGCAGGGAAGACAGCCAGTGCTGTGTGAGCTCACTGTCAGCCATGGAGCAGGAAAATCCGATCAGGCAGGAGCTGGGAAGCCTCCATGGCATCCCCCTCTTCAAGAGCTTCATTGAGGCCTGGCCACAGGTGAAGGCTTTCCAAGCCCGTCCAGATGACCTGCTCATCTCCACCTACCCCAAATCGGGTGAGTGGTCCTGGGGAAGGGTGCAGGGGGGATGGGGTGACACCAGCCTTTGCCATGCTGTCCCTGTGCTGCAGGCACAACGTGGCTGAGCGAGATCATGGACATGATCTACCAGGACGGTGACGTGGAGAAGTGCCAACGGGATGCCATCTACAACCGTGTGCCTTTCCTGGAAATGAAGGTCCCCAACGAGCTGAGTGGTGAGCTTCCCCAGCCCGGCTGCCTGGCTTGGGTGGAGAGAGAGCAGAGCCAGCGTGGGGGTGAGGGTGCTGGGGCTCACACCTCTAAGTCCCCTGTGCCACAGGCGTTGAGCAGCTGGAGGACACCCCATCCCCGCGGCTGGTAAAGACACATCTCCCAGTCCAGCTTCTCCCAGCCTCCTTCTGGGAGAAGGACTGCAAGGTAACATGACAGGTGCCCCCTGTCTCTCCCCATCTGAGTTGGTGGGGAGGAGGCACCACTCTGTACCTCCCAAACACATCCTTCGCTCTCTCCAGATTATCTACATGGCCCGCAACCCCAAGGATGTTGTCATCTCCTACTACTACTTCCACCAGATGGCCAAGATACACTCTGATCCTGGCACAAAGGCTGAGTTCTTGGAGAATTTCATGGCTGGCAAAGGTGTGGGCTGAGCCCTGTGGGAGAAATGCTGGTGGGAAGGACCAGCTGCCCCCTTTTCAATTAATCCCTTGACCATATCCCACAGTGCCCTATGGGTCCTGGTACGACCACGTGCGCGGATGGTGGGAGAAGAAGCAGGAGAAGAAGATACTCTACCTCTTCTATGAGGACATGAAGAAGGTGAGGGTGGGATGGAGTGGAGGGAGCTCTGGCTGCCCCCAAGCTTTTCTGGCAGCCTTCTCATGTCAGTCACCCTGCAGGACCCACGGCGGGAGGTGCAGAAGATACTGCAGTTCCTGGGCAAGGAGTTGGCAGAGGGAACAGTGGAGAGGATCGTGCACCACACCTCCTTCCAGGAGATGAAGAAGAACCCTGCTGCCAACTATGAGACCATGCTCTCCACCTTCATGGATCACAGCCTCTCCCCCTTCCTCCGGAAAGGTGGGGTTTGGCTGGTGGTAGAGGATTTGGGAGGGATGTCCCTGGATTGTATTTTAGCCCCCATCTGTGGCTACAAATATTTCATGTGTGTGAGGATTTACTCAGACATTTTCTTGCCCCCAGGGGTCTCTGGAGACTGGAAGAACCACTTCACTGTGGCCCAGAATGAGCGCTTCGACCAGCACTACCGGGAGCACATGGCAGGCTCTGACCTCCACTTCCAGATGGAAGTGTAAGGGGCTCATCTCCCTTCCCAGGAGGACTGTGCTTCTCCTTGCTCTCCCGGTGGGGAGAGTGGATCCAGATGGAGATTCTTGCACTAATTCACTTTTCCTGCTGCAATAAATTGTGGTAAATGGAGGTCATGTCATTGCCTGCAGGGAAAATGAGGGTGGGGCCTGAACCCCTGAATTCTAGGCAGTGTCTGGGAACACCTTCATGGTCATCAGGAGAGAAGGTACACAGTGGACTTTTAGCTAGACATAGTCAGGCATCACCAGGAGTGGGCATTCTCCCAGAAACCACCACTGGCCCATTACCTTGGGCTGCCCCGGGCTACCAAGGTGCCTGGAGTGAACAAAGATCAGTGAGTGGAAAATCCCCAGAGCACCGGCCCTTGTGTGCACAGGAGCTTTCACGCCTCTGGGCGGGTGGTGGTGAGGCTCTCCTTGGCCCAGCTGGAGCTTGGCAGCCCATGGTCTGTGGAACAAAGGTGAAGGCATGTGGCCAGCAACATCACTGTCCTTGCTGGATAGAGAAAACACCCTGCAATCTCCAACCTAGCTGCACCTTGTCCTTGCTCTGGGATGCTGGAGCAAACCAGTCACTGCCCCACTGGGGGCAAGAGTGTGATTTGGAGCCCCAAGTTCCCTATTTGTGCCCCATTACTGGCCGGTTCTTGAGGTTCCAAGATTGCAGCTTCTTGGCAAGCCTGATGGGGTTGTTCTATCCCCAAAGAGATGCAGCTCAGATCCAACTGCTAAAGAGCAGCAGTGCTATGAGGGGAGCTGCCTCACAGAAATAAATCCTTTTCACACATTCATTTAAATGCCACTGGAGATGTCTTCTACTGGAAGATGTACTTCCTCCTGCCTTTGCCTGCCCTGTTTGCACACGCAGCCAATTTTGTTGGCATATGAACAGCACAACAGTTGAACACCTGCCACGGCATGCCTCATCTCACCGGGAACTTGCCCCTGGAGACAAATCAGGGATGTTTTTCTCAAGGCTGCCAACAGTTGAGCTGCTGGCCCTGCCAGCTGCTCTCCTGCCCTTCCCACTCCCTCCCAGCTAAGATAAGGAAGAGCATTTCACCACCATCAGCGCCTTTAAATACTTTCCAGAAGTATTTAAAGGTGCTGATGGTGGCGAAGTATTTACGCTTCTCAATCCCACAAACTTTGGACCCATATTTGAGTGGAGTAGGGGTGCGGCCAAAGCCTGAACTCCACATCCCGCTCGCAAGTGCCACGTTGGTGTGAGGAGCTGGGGACATCCACGCAGGTGACTCTTGGACTAGGACAGGGTGATGTTCAATCTCCTGGGATGTGGGTTGGGATTTACTCCCTGTGTTTACCTCTGCGGGTGGAGGGAGAAGCTGTGATTTTCCCTCCCGCTGCCTGTGTGCGTCCGATGGGTGCTGAGCACGGACGGCTCATCACAGGCATCTGGGGACCGTCCTCATCCCCGCTCGCCTCTTCCCTGCACTCCTCTCACCGCAGCACCGGGACCAGGTCTCGCTCCAGGCTCCTGTCCCTGCGCGGGCCCCCGCCTTCCTGTGCTTCCATCTTCCAAGCCGGGGAAGGAAATTAAGAAATCCCGCCCCGTAAGCGGCAGGCAAAGCTTTGCCTCCTCCCTGCTGGACCCGGAGAAGACGCAAGTAACCGGGGGGCTTTGACCACGGGCGTTTCGGCCTCATAAGCGGGGGGATGCAGGGGTGGGTATGGGGGCTGCGTGTCCCCGCAAGCCCCCAGGAGGTGGAAGCGAGACACCAAGCCTCTCTCCAAAAATCTTGGGAGTTTTTCAGCTGGCATGTCCAGCATTTCTATCCTGGGTGGTGGGTGGAAAGGCTTCCTAGGGAGAGTCCTGTGGTTTCTACTGCTCGTTTCTATCTCTGTCAAACCCTCACTCAAACCCCTGTAAGCAAGGCTTCCCGTGCTGCCGTACAACGGAGAGGTGGGGAGGAAAAAGTAAGGAGAAAGCAGCCTGCAACTCCAGCCAGGAATGCCCCTGAAGGTTTTTACACCCAGGAACAGCGATGCCAGCTTGGTATCAGCGGCTGCCCACTGCCTGTCTGACCTGAGCTGCCCAGAGCTGGCCATGCCCTTCCACTCTCCTTGCTCCGCCACTTGGGCCCCAAAATCCCCATGGAAAACAGGTGCCACCTCCTGTGATGACAGCAAGCAGGGCATGGTTTCCTTCCTATGGCCAGGATGGCTTGATTCAGCAGGGATTTTGGGGCCCCCAGGGACAGAGGTGGCCCTGTGATGCTCCTTGCTGCCAGCCAGCCCTGCCACGTGTCCCTGTCCCCAGCAGGATGGCCGACTCGGACACCTACCTGCGGCAGCCCTGGCGCACAGTGCACGGCATCCCCATGGTGTATGCCTTCGCCCTCAACTGGGAACGGGTTGACAATTTCCAGAGCCGCCCTGACGACATCATGGTGATCACCTTCCCCAAGTCTGGTGAGCATCCCCAGGCACCAGAAAGGGTCCGTGCTCAGGAAGACAGGTACAAACCTGCAGATGCCTGGGCTGGGACTGGGGGCATGCCAAAAGGCAACACTGGTAGATGGTGACCCTCTCGTGCCTGAGATGGGGATCCAGTGGGAATGGCATCAGCTGAACATCTGACGTCTCCCCGCCAGGCACCACCTGGGTCAGTGAGATCGTGGACATGGTCCTGAAGGGCGGTGATCTGGAAAAATGCAAGCAGGATGACATTGGGAACCGGGTGCCCATGATGGAGAGTGCTGCGCCTGGGAAGCTGCCAGCAGGTAGCGGGGTGGCAGAGGGTGGTGGATGGGGATAGGTTTGGTTTTGTATGGGGGGGCACCACAGTGGGATCACTTCTGGGGGAAATCCTGGCAGGCACAGAGCAGCTAGAGGCCATGCCATCCCCACGTATCATCAAGACCCACATCCCAGCTGACATCTTGCCCAAATCCTTCTGGAAAAACCGCTGCAAGGTAACAGGCTGGAGTGAACATACTGGGAGGGATCCAGCAGGCATAAGGGGGCTCCCTGCCCCATTGGGACTTGGCAAGACTTCACATACGACCAGGCTTTCTGCAGATGATCTATGTGGCACGCAATGCCAAGGACGTGGCTGTCTCCTACTACCACTTTGATTTGATGAACAAGTTCCACCCACACCCCGGGACATGGGCCCAGTACCTGGAGGAGTTCATGGCCGGCAGAGGTGGGATGGGGCACCCCTGGGTGCATGCAGGGGACCTGTGGGGACCTGCCACCCACTGGCTGCTCTCCCCATGCAGTGGCGTATGGTTCCTGGTACAACCATGTCAAGGGCTACTGGGAGCGCAGGAAGGATTACCCGATTCTCTACCTCTTCTACGAGGACTTGAAGGAGGTGATGGGGCAGGGTGGGTGGAGGTGTGGGGTCTGGGGGTGGCAGGGGGGTGAATGTTGGCCTGTGTCACGCAGGACCTCCGCCGGGAGATTGCCAAGGTGGCCCAGTTCCTGGGGCAGAAGCTGTCGGAGGCGGCGCTGGACACCATCACCCGACACACGTCCTTCGAGACCATGCGGGACAACCCTGCCACCAACTACAGCC